>JAIUZE010025812.1:0-14405 GCA_022085475.1 Heliosperma pusillum | reverse complement strand
TACGAAACGTCTTATCGTACATGATTCCGAGAAACGTCTTATCCCGTGAACTTGTTTGTCTAGGTCATGAGTATACGAAACGTCTTATCGTATACGGTTCCGGGAAATGTCTTATCCCGTAAGCTTCCATTGGCTTGTCTTGCTATTGTACATGATGCTAGTGCGTGTCATTTACCGTGAGAGAATATGTGTCACATTTGTATGATTGGATGGTCGTTTGTAAGTTGAATTATACGTGAACATTGAGTTGGACTCTTGCATGAAATAGATGAGTGATGTGGTTTATATGTCGAGTCTCTATCTTATCAATTATATGCCGCTAACGGTGAGATGTAAGCCCTAGTGATTATATAGTTGCCTAAGGGTGTCTTCCTCGAGTCTATCTATAATATGATGGTTACGGATTTGTACTTCATGTACTCTAATCTATATATATTGAATTGCCTATTTATCCTTATCGTATTTCACATGTATATTTATATATGCATGTTTCTACTTTTGTATTTCCGTTTATGTACGTTTAATGTGATATGGTTGGGAGAACCCGGAGTTACTCCCCACTGACTGTGGCGTTCATGTTTTTCAGGAATGAACAGGTTGCTTGATTGGATGGCTTTTTGCTTGTGGTATTTTGGGTTCGGGTGTGAGCTAGCGGGCGTTGGCCTGGAAGATTCACCTCTAGACATTATTTAGCTAGTTTGCTAATGTCTTTGACATTGATAACATTTTTGAGAGACTTCGTCTCTTTGTAGTATATTCTACTTTGGTTTGTAATATTTGACACTCCTCGTATTTCTATCTGGCATGTAAAAAGTTTTAAAAACATCGTATTTTCCGTTAATTAAATCACATGCTTGTATGTTTTATTTCCGCATTCGCGAGGGTTGTCACACTAAAGATGCATTGTGTACTCTCTTTTTGGAGAAAATGGATTTCTTTTGCTTTTATATTTGGATTTTGCATTTGGTTGGATGTTTGGACTTATTATTGGAGACGTCTGGTGACTAGTCCTGCACTTACTAACGCTTGTTTGATTTTCGATTTCACTATTTCGACATTGATTTGATTTTTGATAGCTAGAGTTCTCGTTCGCGACGGGCACTCTTGAGATCCGTAAATAAAGTTTCGCACTTATGAAAAATTTCTTTAAACCATTTTCGAGAAGAACCTCGTTCCATAAATGTTTTACCTTGTAAAAGCTTTCGAGTTAATTTTGAAAACCAATTCTTGTCTTTGATACTTTTGTTTTCTACTCTCAAGTTTCGAGGACGAAACTTTTTAAAAGGTGGGGTGATTGTAACACCCGCAAATGTACCCTATTTTTATAGTAAAAATATTATACGGATACTTTTCAGCGAAATTTAGTTTTAGTTTACAATTAAATTTTCCGCGTCTAATTTAGAATTTCCGAGTTCGTTTTAGAACTTTACGCGAGATTCCGAGTAAGTTGCGTCTGAAGACGTTTTTGGGCTTTTTCTCATGTTTTCCACTTACTCCCTCATACTCCACTTACTCTTTTGTTTCTCGCTCTAATTCACTCAAGTTCGTCTTATTCTTTTTCTCTCATCGTCCTCTATCCGTATTGGTAATAAAATTACCGTCTTTCTCGCCTTTTAATTTATCCGTCTTTCTCAAAGGTGAATTATATTCATCTTTTATTATCTAATCGTAGGTAGTGACCTTCAAGACCCCGACAAAGATTACTGTCTAGTGAAGGAAGGCTTAGAAATCGATTGAAGACCGTAAAGGTAACGGTGAAGGGTTACTCGATATCATTTACGTATTTTATGTGTTCTCCATGTTAGAAATCGTATTTAGAATAAGGTTAGTAATCATAGGAATTGTGTTGTTTGATGATGGTTGTTGTTACTTGATAATTGATATGAGAATTGATGGTTTGTGATGATAAATGGCTTTGTTTGATGTTGTTGATGAATCGCGTGCCTGAGACCAGGACGCAGGCAGCGTCCCTGGACGCAGGAAGCGTCGTGTGTGAACGCTGGCAGCGTTGCCTGGCGCTGGCAGCGTTGCATACTGCCAGTTTTTCCCAAAGTCGACTACAGTTATCCTGCACTGACCCCTTTTCGTAAAATGATCATATCTCCTTCGTGACTTGCTTGTTTTGGGCTTGTGACCAACCGTTGGAACCGTAAGAGGATAAGCTATCACCTCTATTTAGAATTTCTTAATTTTCATGTCGAGAACTCTAGTTATGGCCGTTTGAAGTGGACCCTTGTTTTAGTTGGTTTCCAAACACGTTGTTTTGGAGAGGGGATCCATGTTTCTTATTTATTATGCTTCATAAACTTGTTCTAATGCTTATGTATCATGTATTGATTCATTTTTATCATAGTTAACTTTATATAATTCCATATTCTCGTGTTTTGTGACGGTGTTTCATATATCCCACTTTGAGTTGGTTTTACACATGTTACGGTTTGAGCACTAATTTCCTGTGCTTTGTACTCTCATTCCCTTGGCTACCTCCACGTTCGTAAGGCTGGAATGTCGGAACGGGGAATGTATCCTTACTGCTTGATTGCATGTGTTAGTGGGCATATGACGACGTTGTTGGGAGGCGAACGCTTTGCGTTGATCGACCCGGCCGTCAAATGTTGTATACTTACGAGATTGTGTCATTGCATGTAGCGTACCGCTTTTTATGATGCTTGTGCTCTTTTCCCCCTCTTTCGTGAAGATTGACCGAATTTGGGGTACTCGGCGTCTATGATTGACCGAGTCTTGGATGCGAAATGTTTATCGCATGTCGAATCGGAAAATGTGATTCCAAGAGTCAAGCCAAATTTAGACTAGGACAATATTATGATTGTCGTTCTACAGGGAGGAAATTAGTCTACATATACGAATTGAATCGTGTATGCGTTCAGGGAAATGTTTATCCCGTGGATGCGATTTTAATCATATTTGCCATGTACACGGTGCTAGTGCGTGTCATTTACCGTGAGAGATGTCGTCAACGTATTGTACGTTTGAATGAATGATTATATGATTGATTATTTGTGATTATTGGATGACTTGGCATGGTTTATTTGTCGAGTCTTAATCTTATCAATTTTATGCCGCTAACGGTGAGATGCAAGCCCTAGTGAGTGTATATGGTTTCCTAAGAGTGTCTTCTCCGTGTCTATTTATAGCATGATGGTTACGGATTTGCACTTCATGTACCGATATCTTTACATATGGAATTGCCTATTTATTCTTATCGTATTTCACATGTATATCTATATATGCATGCTTCTCCTTTTGTATTTCCGTTTATGAACGTTTAATGTGATATGGCTGGGAGAACCCGAAGTTACTCCCCACTGACTGTGGCGTTCATGTTTTTCATGGATGAACAGGTTGCTTGATTGGATGGCTTTTTGCTTGTGGTATTTTGGGTTCGGGTGTGAGCTAGCGGGCGTTGGCCTGGAAGATTCACCTCTAGACGTTATTTAGCTAGTTTGCTAATCACCTTGACTTTGATAACATTTTGAGAGACTTCGTCTCTTTGTAGTATTTTTATATATTGGTTTGTAATTATTGACATTCCTCGTACATTTCTATTGCATGTAAAAAGTTTTAAAAACATCGTATTTTCCGCTAATTAAATCACATGCTTGTATGTTTTATTTCCGCATTCGCGAGGGTTGTCACATGATGCAGTGATCCCATTCTCATCCCAACGCAGCTTACCGATTACCTGTGATCACCTGCTCAGAAT
Source organism: Heliosperma pusillum (assembly GCA_022085475.1). NCBI lineage: Eukaryota > Viridiplantae > Streptophyta > Magnoliopsida > Caryophyllales > Caryophyllaceae > Heliosperma > Heliosperma pusillum. Next base: position 10,681 of record JAIUZE010025812.1, on the reverse strand, counting down.
TCCCTAATGGATCACAGCAGTTTTGTAAAACAATAACGAGGTCAGAAATCGTATATACCGACCAATGTACAAGACAAGCACAAGGAAAACAGAAACCAGAGGGCCACCGCAACGGTCACCTCACTAGACTCAAGTTACAATCCCTGCTCTACACAAAAACTACCAATTGACCCTGGACCGCAGCCACAGGTGTCGAAATTCCATCAGCGAGACAAACCCGGAACAATAATGTGCATATCCCTCACGTAGCGTGATAACTCCTAGGGAGAACTCGGGGTTAGATCCGTCTCCCAACAAAACACCAACCAATAATCATAGTAACCATCGCAACAACCCAAACCCCATCATCGTCACAATTGTGACCATCCTTAATAACAATCTTCACAACATCACAATAACAATATCATCACAATAGTGACCATTCTCAATAATAGCAATCACAACATCACAATGATAATCTCATCACAATGATTAACAAACACAATACTGAGTAGAGAAACCCTTCCTTTAAGCAAATCCGCAAATCAAACAAGCAGTTATCAAAATTCCTCTTCTATGAAGTCCCCTCCTAATCAACAATAATCATATAATCAATATTCCACATAATCCTTTTTTTTCCCTAATTCAATTAGGGTTTATATAATAGATACCAATCACGAAGTATAGGAACTTACCATTGCAATCAACAACGTAGCAATAGATCGGATCCGGCACGAGATGATTAAGGATGTTCTTGAGGAATTAGAGAGAGTTTGAGAGGGAAATAGGGTTTTACTGTGTACGTAATTGTGATTATGAATCTTAACTTCTCGTATTAATTTTTAATCAATCGTCCGACTAATTCACAAAACCTGTCATACTCGGTCGAGTACAACATGTCTAACTATTTTAAGGATTTTAAACATCATTTTTCTCATTAAAATGTAATACAAATACTAAAAATCATATTTGAGCAATAAAAATTTCCATAAATCATCAAAATGACCTAAAATCATATTAGGACCAGAATATATTGACATACAAATAGCTTTGTGATTTTATCTTATAAAACACAAATTACTAGTTTTCTTTAAGTTTCATTAACTCGAAAAAACTATAAATCGATTATGCATGCAACAACCAAAGCTCTCTGATACCGCTTGTAAGTTTCATAAACTTAATATTAGACATTTCTAATATCACAAAATGAATAGTTTACTCTTAAACTATTAGGAACTTATGCATGCATAACTAAAATAAAGATAAGAGGAAACTTTTTCTTACATTGATCTTATATGATATGGGCACAAGATTTGGACACGTTCCAAACCTTGTTCTTGAGCTTATAAGTGGAGGATGAACTCCTAGTTTCTATAGTAGAAACACTCCTCTTAATTGCACCCAAGACAATCCCTTAAAACCAATAATAATTTTACTAGAAATATTTTAAACAAAGTATTTCATAAAACTCTTTTATGAGAGATATTGTAGTGAGATAAAGAGATTTTCATGATAAAGAGATTTTCATTAGAATGATTTAATTGGGAAAATGAGAACTTATTTTCATGGGTTTTGGGGTGGGTGATGCCAGCACACACATGCCTTAGGGAGCCCCAAGCATGCTTAACTTTTGTTCTTATCAAAATGCTAGGCCAAGGTCTAGGTATCTAGGCATTATGATTGTGTTTTTTAACAATTAAAATAATAATCATAACTACCTAAAACACACCCATAAAACCGGTACACCCACATAAAATGGACTCCATTTTATGTTTGTAATTTTGTCACATGTAATGTGGTATTTCATGTACCATGTCATATTTCATTTGAATAGATAAATGTATATTTAACAATTTAAATATCATTTCACATTCTGTAACAAAATAAATAGTAATTCATAATTACATACATATAAAATGGGTCACATTAAGTCCAGTTAATATAATCTACAACTCTTTCTAATTATAATCAGCTAATAATTCTAATCTCAAATTTTTTCATAAACAATAATCAATTTTAGTAATTAACATTTTAATTACAAAATTGCGTCTTATTTAATCTCATTACAATAAGACATAAAATTTCACTCACAAATAAAATTTGTTCAATTTAAGGATTTAATTAATCTGTATCGATATACAATTAATTAACTTTACAATTAAGGGAATGGTCCTATAGGTGTGACCTTAAGGGATCAACTGATCACCACCGTCATACGACAGTAAGGTCAAACTCTAGCAAGCCAATCGTTACCGATTAATGTTGACAAGTTGACTATAATATCTTTCATCCCTTTAAATTCTTATTATTAAGATTTAATTATGTAATCGCACTATTGTTGAGTACACATATTCCAACAATCTCCCACTTGTCCGAGACAAGTGTGCGTCACCAATTCTCTTGTCCTATTACAATCTCCCACTCAATGCAAGGTGTCTTCCGGATCGTACTTGCATATGATCATATCAAGAGTGGTTTCCTCGATCTGGAGAGTAACTGTCTGACCGGAATTATCTACCATAGATATCTTCCGAGTGTGGCCACGCATTTTCAGCTTACTCCTCCTCGAGTGGCCTTGAGATTTTAAAACAACCCTGACAAGGGTGGACAAATCCTATCGCATTATTTCCTTCGAATAGCCACAGCTCATCATGACCCAAAAGATGGCCATTTAACCCCAGTTACGAAGGTCGTACATCATATATCAAAGTCACTCTGGAACGGTGCCATCTTAGGCGAACAATCTTTAGTCAAAGCATTGACTCAAAAAGAGTACTATAGTAGCCCTTGCCACGACCAGGCTATAAGAGTTGGCAGAATTGTATAAACTGTCACTTCCCAACAGAGTGTCTCATGGAGTTTGCCTATGTGATCGATTGGTCATCCCTATGACCCTATGACACTTGAACTTGTCATCAATCGCTCCACGATATAGTCACTTCGAGGTGGCACTTCATATAAGTGACTATGGGTCAATAATATGTTAATCCAGTTGACTTTAATGGGGTCCAATATTGTCTCTACAACCCATTTGGATATAACAAAGTTAGAAATAAAAAAGTTAAAAATATAACTCAAACGATAAAAGTGATTATCATATATGATTAATAAAAACACAACTTTTATTTCATATCTCATAATCTAATACAAATTTGGCATGCGTTTAAGACCCATGGAAACAACATGTTGGTCATGCTTAGCCTGCGATAAGGGCTTGGTTAAGGGATTAGAAATGTTATCATTTGTCCCAACCTTACATATCGCAATTTCCTTCCTTTCAATGTAATCTCTTATGACATGAAATTTTCTATGTACATGCCTAGACTTGTTACTAGACTTGGGCTCTTTAGCTTGAAAGATCGCCCCACTTTTATCACAAAAGATCATGACAGGATCCTTGGCAGAAGGAACTACCCTTAGCCCCTCTAAAAACTGTCTTATCCAAACAGCTTCCTTAGCAGCCTCAGATGCTGCAATGTACTCAGCCTCCGTTGTAGAATCCGCAATAACCGACTCTTTGAAGCTCTTCCAGCTAACCACACCCCCATTTATCATATAAATAAAGCCACCTTGATATTTCATATAATCCCTATCGGTTTGGAACCTTGAATCAGTGTAACCCTTAGCACATAATTCAGAATCTCCTCCAAACACTAAGAATGAATCATTAGTCCTTCTCAAGTACTTAAGGACATTCTTTACGGCTATCCAGTGACTCTCACCTGGATTGGCTTGATATCTACTTGTCATGCTCAAAGCATACGAGACATCTGGACGAGTGCATATCATGGCATACATGATCAATCCTACGGCAGAAGCATAGGGAATCGATATCATGTGTTCAACCACTTCAGGTTCGGTGGGTGATTGAGATTTGCTCAAAAAATCCCACTACCCATATGAACAAGACCTCTTTTGGATTTATCCATGTTGAATCGTCGAAGAATCTTATCCATATAATATTCCTGACTTAAAGCCAATATTCTCTTGGATCTATTTCTATAGATCCGGATACCTAATATGCGTTGTGCTTCTCCTAAATCTTTCATTTGGAAATGATTTCCCAACCACCCCTTGACAGAGGTAAGCATTGGTAAATCATTCCCAATGAGAACTATGTCATCTACATACAATATAAGGAAGACAACATTGCTCCCATTAAATCTCATGTATAAACATGGTTCTTCGACACTTCGAGTGAAACCATTTTCTTTTATAACATGATCAAAATGATGGTTCCAACTTCTCGATGCTTTCTTAAGACCATAAATGGATCTCTTAAGCTTGCATACTTTGTTAGGATCTTTTGGATCTACAAAACCCTCAGGTTGCATCATATACACTTCCTCCTCTAAATACCCATTTAGGAAGGCGGTTTTGACATCCATTTGCCATATTTCATAGTCATAAAATGCGGCAATCGCTAACATTATCCAAATAGATCTTAGCATGGCTACAGGAGCAAAAGTTTCGTCATAGTGAAGACCATGAATTTGAGTGAAACCCTTTGCAACTAGCCTTGCCTTGTAGACATCATAATGTCCTTCTATGCCATTCTTTACATTAAAGATCCATTTGCATTGAAGAGGTCTTACATATTCAAGCAAACTAACCACGTCCTAAACTTGATTTTCATACATAGAATTCATTTCGGATTTTATGGCATCTAGCCATAAATTGGAATCCGGACTAGAGATGGCAGCTTTGTAGGTCGTGGGTTCATCACTTTCTAAAAGTAACAAGTAAAAATTGTTATTTTCTTCGATAATACCTATGTATCTATCGGGTTGGTGACTAACCCTTCCGGAGCTCCTAGGTACAGATGGAATAACAACAGAATTGTACGACGAAGGAACATCTTCTTGCGTCTCCTCTTCGGTTTGTGGCTCTTGAACTTTGTCAAGTTCAAATTTTCTCCCACTCTGGCTTTTAGAAATATGTTCTCTTTCTAAAAAGACAGCCTCACTAGACACAAACACTTTGTCTTCTAGAGGTTTGTAGATGTAGTAACCACGTGAGTTGTTTGGATAACCTACGAAAATGCACTTTTCTGATCTTGGGCTAGCTTACTGTCGGTCTTTACCTTAAAAAAAGCATCGCATCCCCAAATCTTCATATAGGACAAATTTGGGACTTTCCCTTTCCACATCGCATATGGAGTCTTTTTGGTTGCTTTGGCCGGGCTTTTATTCATTGATATTATGGCGTTTTGGATAGCAAGTCCCCAAAATGAGTCTGGAACCTCGGTTTGACTCATCATTGATCGAACCATATCAAGTAGGGTTCGATTTCTCCTTTCGGCCACACCATTAAGTTGGGGTGTTCCAGGTGGAGTTAGTTGTGATACAATGCCACAATTCTTCAAGTGTGAAACAAATTTATCAGTAAGATACTCACCACCACGATCGGATCACAATGCTTTTATCATTTTGTTCAATTTTTTTTCTACCTCATTTTGAAATTCCTTGAATTTCTCAAAAGCATCACTTTTATATTTGATTAAGTAAATATACCCATATCTACTTAAATCATCAGTGAATGTAATGAAGTAGTCATAATTACCCCTAGCAGAAATAGTCATTAATCCACACACATCGGTATTTATAAGGCCCAATAGTTCACTTGCTCGTGTCCCTTTACCACTAAAAGGATTACGAGTCATTTTTCCTAGGAGACAAGATTCGCATATACCAAAAGATTGAAAATTAAACGGTTTAATTATACTAGTCGATACTAGTCTTTTGATGCGATTCTTATTTATGTGACCTAATTGACAATGCCAAATGTATGACTCATTTGGATCACTTGACTTGAGTCTTTTTGATTGAATGTTATAGATATCTCTAGTTGAGTTAGATGTCTCAAGAACATATATACCATTAATAGAATTACCTTGGCCTAAGACCAAGTCATTCTTTGAAATCATACTTTAATTGTTTTTTATCGCAAAAGTAAAACCTTCCACGCCCAACATGGCTACGGATATTATGTTTTTAGACAAAGAAGGTACAAAATAACAATTATTCAAGTACAATTCAAAACCACTTGCTAAAACAAGTACGTAGGTCCCCTTATAAGTGGCGGCTACCCTAGCTCCATTTCCAAGTCGTAGATCCATATCACCCTTGCCTAGCTTCTCCATGTTTCTTAGTGTAACACCCTCAAATTTGCGGAAAGAAAAAAAAATATTTTAAATACATAAAAGATACGAATACAATACGAAGGTGTCATTACAAAATAAAAAGGTTCGTTACAATACGGAATAAAATTCTACAAAAGAAATATACAAGACGGGAGACATATCTCCCGTATAAATACGGAAATAAACTAGTGTACAATAATATACAAACTATGAACCGAATATAGGTCCAAGGTAAATACTTCGCTCGCTAGCTCGTCCATGTACCCCAAAAATGCAACACCACCTGTTCGACCGCATTAAATATAAACACGGAAGCCACAGTCAGTGGGGAGTAACTCCGAGTTCTCCCAGCCACGAAATGTCGAGTTTAATTAAACATGAATAACATAAAAGCAATGTATATGGAAAATACAAAACCTTAACATATATGATATGTTTTCATGTTATGAAACAATTAACTAACATATAACCTAGCATATGAAAGCTATCATGTGAATCCGATAATAATCTAACAAGAGGGTAGGGACGCTGGTTATCTAGCTCAGAGGTCACCCTGAACGTTGCCATATACAACTCAAACCCTAATCACACGTAATCAAATGTGTCATTAACAATCGTTAATATCCAACCTCTATCACTCCTAGCCGGCTTGCATCTCACCTTCTAGAACTCATAGAATCATACATACATGAAAGACTTATACTTCTACAAAACAGGCATAAGTTCTTAGAACCGTCCATAGTCGATTGTAACTCGAGGCTATACCACAAGGTAGGAAAACATCCTAGTCCTCGACTGATCAGACCTAGCGACAACAGCTATTCCGTTCCCCGTCCCATGACATAACCGTCTATGAGAAACTCTACTAGGCGACCCCCTAAGCAGAGATGGCTAGTACTTAAGCTGACTCCAGTCCCAAACCGGATCAGGCAGCCATGCCCCGACTTGGATATAAACCCACCAAGCCGAGACACAAAAGCTATCATCAGGTGAACATATACTCGTTAAAGACAGTACTGGCCTATCAATGTCATGGTCCAAGCTACTCATTTAGAATTAGAATGGTCAAGACGCCATATTCTCATAATTCTCTAGGGGTACTTAGTCAACACGACACCAACCATATAATAAAACAGTCACGGGAAAAACATCCTATCATGTGACTAAGTGCATATCAATAATAATCAAATATCATATCGCCTCATATCTACTAAGGCTAATTCATAATTAAATACAACCTCACTTGAAGACAAATCCCCGACCCGAGGCCCGCGACAGGTCATCAGTCAATCGGGGCTGACTAGATCTTAGTTTGACCAAACCCGTTGGATCAAACCGGCTAGAAACAGAGTCTTTATCACATAGACATAAAATCAACATATTCATTAAATGTTATTTTAATAAAGCTTCTAACATGTGAATTATTAAACCTTACGTAAAACCCCGCTTGACTTAAAGGATATCAAAATAAACTACGATCTCGTCTTATAATTTCTAACATGTGAGAAATAATAATTTTATGAAAAACCTTTTTAACTAAATATTTTACTTATTAACATTTCCCCCTTGCTAAAATTACAAAACACGATAAATTAACACTAAACTCCAAAAACCGTCACAAGTCCAAAGTGGGACCCACGGGCTGATTTGGGCCGAGATCAAACCGGACCTGGACTGGGCCCACGGGCCTGGTTTGGGCTGTTTTGATTAAAATTCTAAAAACCGTTTCTTAATATTTTCCCGCATGCTTAACATATTTAACACCCGTCAAAACAACAACAAAACAATCAAACATCGACACAACTCCCAAGCCAACTCACGGACCCACCATGGACCGACCCAGACCGGCCTGGACCGGGCCTGAACCGGCCTGGTTTGGGCTGGTTTACACGGCCCCTTACACGGTTTTAACAACAAACAACACCAAATTAATTCCAACATGTTTTAATTATCAAACAACCATTTTAACAACCATCCATACAAAAATCATGATTTTGAACAAATAATAAAAATATGTCAAGAAACTAACATATTAAAAATTCCATACAACACAAAAATCATACTACTTATCATGTTACTACTAAAAATCCCTAAATCATCATAACATGAACAAAAACAAAAGATGAACCAAAACAAAAGAAACAAAAGCTATGTAACATTAAATCGTCGAGTAACTCGGAATCGTTACCTTAGCTAGCAAGATCAATTAGCACCAAAATAAGAAGTATAAAATAAGAAACCCGCCTACTAATCTTCACCCAAAATATACGAGTCTCCAAACTCGTCTTCAAAATCTTCCCCTATAAGAAATGACAAGAAAAAAACATTATTAGAATTAAAACTTGATTTTCCATAATTAAAGTGTTGAAAACGATTTTGACGGAATTGAAAATAAACCGTACTTGAAGATGGAGAGCGCAGAGGAGATTCTAGAAATATAAGTTAGGACGGATTTAATTAAGAAATGAAGGTGTTATGATGATTTTGCTCAAGAACGACGAAGAACGGATGAAGAACGCTCAAGAACGAATGAAGAACGTTGAAGAACGATTAATTTGATCTTAATTTGATTTGTTGTAAAATGAAAAGGTTGTTGGTGAGTAATGATGGGTGGGTGAGCCGTGTGTTTATAGAGAAATAATGAGTCGGGTTTTGAAATTGTTGTTACGGAATTGACTCGGGTTTAATAATTATATTACGGTAATTAATTAGGTATTAAGTTAATTAAATCAAATATCTAGATATTATGTTATATTAATGAAAAGAAAGACAAATATCTAGTCCTATTAGAGGGTAAGAGTGCCGTGTGAAATGGTGATTGTCGGGTCTGTTTTGTAAACGATTTGCGTAATTTCCGTTGACGGATCGATAAAGTAACAAATATCTTAGATATTTGTATTAGTTTAATCGAAACAATCAAAAGATCTAATTGTGAGTGGAAAAAGATGACATGGGCGTGTGACTCATGCCAAAGTCGAGTTTCGGGGTTGTTTCGGGATTTACGATGACTCGGGAATAGTTAAATGATGTTCGGGATTAAACCGTAAAAGTTATTCTTTAAATTCCGAATAAATTCAAAATAATTATATTAAATTATGATAAATCTTAATAAATCTAAATAAAAATAAATCAAAAATATTATTTTTTAAATAAAATTTCGGTCTTCAAACTTATGAGGCGAGTCGGGAAAAAGTCAACGGAAGTCAAAGTTGACTGAAAAACGGGATTCTCATGGAATCTCTCAAAAATTCCAAATACGAACTCGGAATTTCAAAATACGACTCGTAACAATAAATTCTATTTTAAAACTCAAGTTTTGCTGAAAAGTACTCGTAAGATATTTTACTAGAAAAATTGGGTACTTTTCGGGTTGTTACAATCACCCCTCCTTATAAAAAGTTTCGTCCACGAAACTTAGAAGAAGTAATGTGACATATATGTAGGTCTATCTCAAAATTGTTAAAAATATACTTGTATTAAAAATACAGGGTCTTATCACTGGGGCGGAAGGTTCTCGTCTACAGTCAAGAACCTCGTCGTCCAAGTCAAAGACTTTAAAAGATACATTTTCGCATCAACAAATGAGAAAACTAGTTATCGAACGTCTCCAATAACAGGTCTCAACACTCCTTGACGGTAAAATACTTGAAATCATAAAACATTTCCAAAAGCTTTTAGTTCAAAAATTTTATAGTAAAGGTAATAACTCTAGTATCTATGCTTAAAGTTTCTAACTAAAGCTTCTAAAAATCTATCTAAGAGAAATGATAATCGATAGAAGGAACGGAATATTCGAAAGAATAAATCGAATAGAAAGAAGAAAGAAAGAAGGAGATTTACCTCAAGCAAAGAGCTCGGGATATTTGGCTAACATTTTAGCTTTGGGTTCCCAAGTTTCTGATTCGACGTTTCCACAACGCCAAAGGATACGAACTAAAGGTACCACCTTGTTTCGGAGTTGTTTGTTAGCCCTTTCAAGTATACGAATCGGCCTTTCTTCCAAAGCCAAATTAGGTTCCAAGTCCAACACCTCTTCTTGAATAATATGACTCGGATCACTGATATACTTCTTCAACTGAGAAACATGGAACACATCATGAACTTTGCTCAAGTTCGGAGGCAATTCCAAACGATAAGCAACAGGGCCAACTCTTTTAAGCACTCGAAACGGTCCAATATATTTAGGACTCAACTTTCCTTTCACTCCAAACCGTTTCACTCCTTTCATTGGTGACACTTTAAGGAATACATGGTCATCAACATCAAATTCAAGTGGTCGACGACGGACATCAGCATAGGATTTCTGTCTATCTTGAGCGGCTTTCATTCGCTCTCGAATGACTTGAACTTGATCAATCGTTTCCGTCACTATGTCGGGACTCAACATATGATCATCCTGGACTTGATCCCAACAAACAGGACTACGGCACTTCCTACCGTATAAAGCCTCATATGGTGACATCTTCATAGATGCATGATAACTGTTGTTATAAGAAAATTCCACCAAAGGCAAACACTTATCCCAAGATGTATGAAAGTCTAAAGCACAAGCACGAAGAA
>JAIUZE010025811.1:0-20410 GCA_022085475.1 Heliosperma pusillum | reverse complement strand
TCAGAGTTTCTCATGTACGGTTATGTCATGGGACGGGGAATGGAATAGCTGTTGTCGCTAGGTCTGATCAGTCTAGGACTAGGATGTTTTTCTACCTTGTGGTATAGCCTCGAGTTACAGAAGTCGACTATTGACGGTGCTAAGAACTTATGCCTGTTTGTAGACGTATTGGTCTTTCATGTTTGTATGATTCTATGAGTTCTAGAAGGTGAGATGCAAGCCGGCTAGGATTGATAGAGTTTGGATTACCGATTGTTAACTGATTCACATGATTACGTGTTGATTAGGGGTTGAGTGTATCAGGGCCATGTTACTTGGTAACCGCTGAGCCAGCATACCAGCTTCCCTACCTCGAGTTATATTTTATTATCGGATTCACATGATAGCTTTCACATGAGAGGTTATGTGTTAGTTATTTGTTTCATAACATGAAAAGCATATCATATATGTTTAAGTTTTGTATTTTCCATATACATTGCTTTTATGTTATTCATGTTTCATTAAACTCGACATTTCGTGGCTGGGAGAACTCGGAGTTACTCCACACTGACTGTGGCTTCCGTGTTTATATTTAATGCGGTCGAACAGGTGGTGTTGCATATTTGGGGTACATGGACGAGCTAGCGAGTGAAGTTTTACCTTGGACCTATATTCGGTTCATAGTTTGTATATTATTATACACTAGTTTATTTCCGTATTTATACGGGAGATATGTCTCCCGTCTTGTCTATTTATTTTGTAGAATATTATTTCGTTTTGTAACGAACCTTTTTATTATGTAATGACACCTTCGTTATATATTCGTATCTTTTATGTATTTAAATAATTTTTTTCTTTCCGCAAATTTGAGGGCGTCACAGTTGGTATCAGAGCTATTTTGCTCCCGACGCACGTTTGTGTACCCTTGCATAAATAACTTGACCTTAAGAAATAATAAACCGTGAGATAGAAGGGTAAGATGGGTAGATTAGGATTTATGTTGTAGTCTTCTTGTTCGTGCTAAATGTTAAGTACTAATCTGTGTTTTCCTTTTGCAAGATGCCTCCGAGGATTGACAACACCATTTTAGCAGCTCTTACCGTTATTATCCAAAACCAGCAAAATCTGCAAAACCAGCAAGTAAATCCGAATCCTGACCGTGAGAGACACGGTGGTTATACGTGGGTCGCTTCTCAGCTATCGAGGAGCCAAGCCAAACCCTACGATGGCGAAGTTGATCCCGTTAAACTTTCCGAGTGGTTACGAGAGATGGAGAAGAGTTTTTCTCTTTATGATGTCCTTGAAGAGGACAAGGTCCGTTTAGCTTCTCACTTCTTGGTGAAAGAAGCGGATCAGTGGTGGACTCTTTCTGGTCCTACCGCTAAGTTGGAGCCTAACTTCGGGTGGACTCGTTTCCGGGAACTTTTGGAGACGAGGTTTTATCCGGATGAGTTGAAGCAACAAAAGTTGAAGGAGTTCATGGATTTTAAACAAGGACTTCTTTCTGTTCAGGAGTTTACTACTCGGTTTAATGAGTTGGCTCATTATGCCACTCGACTTATTAGAGTAGAAGAAGACAAAGCTTTCTTTTATCTGGGAAAGCTTTCTCCCCAGATAAAGGGGAAGATTAGTAGAGGTTCCACTTCCTTTGTCTCGATCTATAATGATGCCATCTGGGCGGAGAGTTCTATCAGGGAGATTGCCGAGGAAGCTCGTGCTTCTTATGTTGCTCATAATGCCTTTGGCAAGAGACCTTTATATCCTTCATCTCGACCTTCCTTTTCTCCCTCTTTTCCAAACAAGAGGAGAAACTTCCAGAGTGGACCGGCTAACCAGAGAAACCGTCCATTTGTGCCGAGTATCAACAACGACCTTAAAGGTCGTGTCTGCTTTACATGCAAGATGCCTATTCACCCGGGTGTTGGCTGCTTCAACAAGCCGTTTGTGTGCTGTATTTGCCAGAAATCGGGTCACAAGGCGAATGTATGTCCTGAGAGGAAGGGTACGGGGTCTACTACACGGTTATTTCTGGGCGACCTAAGGGTCGTATTTTATTATGAGCCGTGCTGAGGCGGATGCCAACCGATTTGTGAGTGACGGTGTATGTTCTCGATTATGATTTTACCGGTTTTAATTTTTATGTGGACACGGAGCTTCGGGTTCTTTATCTTTTATTTCCATGAGACTATCCGAGAAGTTACCGCTTAAAGCTTCAGTAGGAGAAACTACTCCTATATCGTTACCATCCGGAGAAGTATTTTCATGTTCTTATCTTCATTCCGACATTCCAATATCCATAAATGGATCTATTTTTCCTGCACATCTTCTTCGGTTTCCTTTAGAAGAGTTTGATATTATTCTGGGTATGGACTGGTTAGCTACTCATCATGCACGATTTGAATGTCGTGATCAGAAAATCATTCTCAAAAGTCCTTTGGGTGCTCGTATTTCTTATCAAGGAGTTAGAAAGCAAACAACGGTGAAGTTAATCTCGGCAATGAAAATGTTAAATGTTATGAAGAAGGGTCATCAAGAATTTCTATGTGTAGTGACTACTTCTGATTCTTCTCTTCCTTCTTTGAAGGATGTTCCAATTGTCGAGAAATTCCCGATGTATTTCCCGATGAATACCCGGGGATTGCTCCTGGAAATGGGATGTCGAATTTCTCTATTATCTATTCTGGGAACTGGGACCAATTGCCAAAGATCCTATCGTATGCCGGCCTTCTGAGTTGAAAGAGTGGGGGGGGAAAAGGAAAATTTTTCCAACTTGATGGAACTTGAGTGAGAAAGGCTTTATTAGGCCTAGTGCTTCTCCTTGGGGTGCGCCTGTACTATTTGTCAAGAAGAAAGACGGTTCAATGCGTATGTGCATCGATTATCGTGAATTGAACCGTGTCACCATCAAAAACAAATATCCTCTTCCTCGTATTAATGATTTATTTGACCAGTTACGGGGTGCTTCTACTTTCTCAAAGATCGATCTTAGATCGGGTTATCATCAGATTCCCGTTCGGAAAGCAGATATTCCGAAGACTGCTTTCAGCTCGAGGTATGGTCATTTCGAATTCAATGTGATGCCATTCGGTTTGACCAACGCCCCAGCTATTTTCATGGATCAAATGAATCGTACTTTCCGGGAGTATCTTGATAAATGTGTGGTGGTATTTATTGATGACATTCTGATCTTTTCAAAATCTGAGGAAGAGCAGGCTATTCACCTTCGAGCCATTTTGGGTGTTCTTCGACACCAAAAGTGGTATGCTAAGTTCTCCAAATGTGAATTCTGGTTGCCCGAGGTATCTTTCCTTGGTCATGTCATTTCGAAAGACGGTGTTATGGTCGATCCAGCGAAAATTGAGGCAGTTGTGGATTGGAAAAGTCCGAAAAATGTGTCCGAAATACGGAGTTTCCTTGGTTTAGCGGGTTATTATCGTCGGTTTGTGCAAGATTTCTCCAAATTAGCAAGACCGATGACTCAATTGCTAAAGAAGGAAGCAAAGTATGTTTGGACCGATGAATGTGAAATTGCCTTTTTGGAATTGAAGAAGAGATTGACTACCGCACCGGTTTTAACATTACCAGATGATGAAGCTGAGTATGATGTATATTGTGATGCTTCTAAGCATGGGTTGGGATGTGTCTTGATGCAGAATAGAAAGGTTATTGCTTATGCTTCTCGACAACTCAGGGTTCATGAAGTGAATTACCCGACTCATGATCTTGAGTTAGCGGCGGTAGTACATGCCTTGAAGACTTGGAGACACTATCTTATCGGAGTTCATTGTCGAATATATACTGATCATAAGAGCTTGAGGTGTATGTTTACTCAGAAAGAGTTGAACATGAGGCAGAGGAGATGGTTAGAGTTGGTGAATGATTATGATGCTGAGTTGATTTATCACGAGGGAAAAGCAAATGTTGTGGCAGATGCTTTGAGTAGAAAGACTAGTCATTCATTAAATGCTCTTGGTACTTTACCCGATGAACTAGTAACCGACTTTCAGAAGCTGGAGATACAGTTTGTTGGGAAAGGGTTTGATTATCTTGGTGCTTTGACTGCGGAACCTGATTTTTATCGTGAGATCCGTACTTGTTTGCCGGAGGATGCTACTTTTATCGCCATTCGATCAAAAATACTACTTGGGCAAGCTAAAGATTGCGCGGTGGATAATGATGGCTACCTTCGTTACCATGGTCGAATGTTTGTTCCGAGAAGTGCCGAGTTGAGGAAGAGAATACTTGATGAAGCTCACCTTTCTCCTTATTCTATTCATCCGGGTGGCGACAAAATGTATACAGATTTGAGACCACAATTTTGGTGGCCTAGGATGAAGATTGAAGTAAAGGAGTATGTTAGTAGATGTCTGACTTGTCAGAAGGTGAAGATCGATCATCAAAGACCCGGAGGTTTACTGCAACCTTTGGAAATTCCTCTGTGGAAATGGGAGTCTATTTCTATGGACTTTGTGATGGCTTTACCTAGAACTTCTAGTGGAAAGAATGCCATCTGGGTTATTGTAGACCGTCTAACCAAGTGTGCCCGATTCGTGCCTATCAATGAAACTTGGAGGATAGATGTCTTAGCCCGTGCTTATGTGGATGAGATAGTGCGCTACCATGGAGTTCCTAAAAGTATAGTTTCAGATCGTGATCCAAGATTCAGTTCCCGGTTCTGGACAGCCTTACAAGAAGCCATGGGTAGTAAATTATTGATGAGCACAGCTTTTCATGCCGCGACTGATGGTCAAACTGAGAGAACGATTCAAACTTTAGAAGACCTTCTTCGGGCTTGTGCTTTGGACTTTCATGCTTCTTGGGAGAAGAGTTTGCCTTTGGTGGAATTTTCTTATAACAACAGTTATCATGCTTCTATCA
Organism: Heliosperma pusillum; assembly: GCA_022085475.1. NCBI lineage: Eukaryota > Viridiplantae > Streptophyta > Magnoliopsida > Caryophyllales > Caryophyllaceae > Heliosperma > Heliosperma pusillum. Next base: position 15,553 of record JAIUZE010025811.1, on the reverse strand, counting down.
AGATGTCACCTTATGAGGCTTTGTACGGTAGGAAATGCCGTAGTCCTGTTTGTTGGGATCAAGTGCAAGATGATCATATGTTGAGTCCCGACATTGTTACTGAAACGATCGATCAAGTTCAAGTCATTCGTGAACGAATGAAAGCCGCTCAAGATAGACAGAAATCCTATGCCGATGTTCGTCGACGACCGCTTGAATTTGATGTTGAAGACCGGGTATTTCTTAAAGTGTCCCCAATGAAAGGAGTGAAACGGTTTGGAGTGAAAGGGAAGTTGAGTCCTAAATATATTGGACCGTTTCGTGTGCTTCAAAGAGTTGGTCCTGTTGCTTATCGTCTGGAATTACCTTCGAACTTGAGCAAAGTTCATGATGTGTTCCATGTTTCTCAGTTGAAGAAGTATATATCAGTGATCCGAGTCATATTATTCAAGAAGAAGTGTTGGACTTGGAACCTAATTTGGCTTTGGAAGAAAGGCCGATTCGTATACTTGAAAGGGCTAACAAACAACTCCGAAACAAGGTGGTACCTTTAGTTCGTATCCTTTTGCGTTGTGGAAACGTCGAATCAGAAACTTGGGAACCCGAAGCTAAAATGTTAGCTAAATATCCCGAGCTCTTTGCGTGAGGTAAATTTCCTTCTTTCTTTCCTCTTCCTATTCGATTTAACCGTTCGAAGATGCCGTTCCTTCTACCGATATTCGTGACTGCTGGCGAGAACCTGCCGTTCCGTAGATAAGACCCCGTATTTTATTACAAATATATTTTTAACAGTTTTGAAATAGACCTACCTATATGTTACGTTCCTTCTTCTAAGTTTCGAGGACGAAACTTTTTAAAAGGAGGGGTGATTGTAACAACCCGAAATATACCCTATTTTTCTAGTGAAAATATTTACTAACACTTTTCAGTAGAACTTAAGTTTTTAAAATAGGAATTTTTGTTCGGAGTCTTATTTTGAAATTCAGCGTTCGTATTTGGAATTTCTGAGAGATTTCATGAAAAGACCGTTTTTAGTCATCTTTGACTTTTCTTGACTTTTAAGTCGTCTTTGACTTTTCTTGACTTTTTTAAAGTCGTCATTGACTTTTCTTGACTTTTAAGTCGTCATAAACTTTTCTTGATTTTTAAGTCATCTTTGACTTTTCTTGACTTTTAAGTCGACTTTGACTTTCGTTGACTTTTCCCGACTCGCCTTGTAAGTTTGAATACCGAAATTTTATTTAAAAAAAATAATATTTTTAATTTATTTTTATTAAGATTTATTAAGATTTATCATAATTTAATATAATTATTTTGAATTTATTTGGAATTTAAAGAATAACTTTTAAGGTTTTTAACCAAACGTCATTTAACTATTCCCGACGCATCGTAATGCGCGCAACAAAATCGAAACTCGACTTTGGCATGAGTCACACGCCTATGTCATCATTTTCCACTCACAACTAGATATTTTATTTGTTTTGATTAAACAAATCATAATATCTAGATATTTATTAACTTTATCGATCCGTTAACGAAAATTACGCAAATCGAGCAAAAACAGACCCGGAAGTCACCATACCACACGGCTCCTTTTCCCCTCTAATAGCCTTGATATTTTCATTACTTTTGATTACAATATCATAATATCTAGATATTTAGTGTAATTAACTTTATCGTTAATTATATTTAATCGTTTACCGTAAAATAATTATTAAACGCGAGTCAATTACGTAACAACAATTTCAAAACCCGACATCTTTATTTGTCTATAAACTCACGGCCAACTCCACTCTTCCTTACTCACAAACAACTTTTCATCTTTCAACAAATCAAATAAAGATCAAAATATCACTTTCTTTAATCGTTCTTCGTGTTCTTCGCCGTTCATCATTTGTTCTTCATCGTTCTTGAGCATAACCTTCATAAAATCTTCATTTCTTAATTAAATCCATCCTAACTTATAATTCTAAGATCTCCTCTTCGCTCTCCATCTTCTAGTACGGTTTATTTTCAATTCCGTCAAGATCGTTTTCAACACTTTAATTATGGAAATTCATGTTTTAAGTTCTAATTATGTTTTTCTTATCATTTCTTATAGGGGAAGATTTTGAAGACGAGTTTGGAGACTCGTATATTTTGGGTGAAGATTAGTAGGAGGGTTTCTTATTTATATACTTCTTATTATTTTGGTGCTAAGTGATTTTGGCTAGCTAAGGTAACAATTCCGATTTACTCGACGAATTAATGTCAGATAGCCTTTAGCTTTTTAGTTTTTGTTCATATTATGGTGATTTATGATTTTAGTTAGTATCATAGCCTTTAGTTTTGTTTCCTTTAATTTTGGTTCATTTTTATTTTGGTTCATATTTTTATGATTTTTGGAATTTTAGTAGTAATATGATAAGGAGTTGTTTTTATCATGTTGATGAATTTTAATGATTTTTATTAAGTTATGATTTTTATGTTGTTTTAGTGTTCTTGATGATTTTTATGTTGTATGGAATTTTTATGTTGTTTTAGTGTTCTTGATGATTTTTTATGTTGTATGGAATTTTTATGTTGTTTTAGTGTTCTTGATGATTTTTATGTTGTATGGAATTTTTATGTTGTTTTAATGTTCTTGATAAATTTTGATGATTTTTATTAAGTTATGATTTTTATGTTGTCTAGGAATTTTTAATAAGTTAGTGTTCTTGATGAATTTTAATGAGTATTCATAATAATGATTTTTGTATGATGATGGTTAGATTAGTTGTTAAAAATGGTAGTTTGATAATTAAAGCAAGTTGGAATTAATTTGGGTGGTTTGTGGTGTGAACCTTGGAGGATGGCTAGAACCGGACCAACCAGACCGGTCCAGGCCGGTTCAGACCCGGTCTGGGTTGGTCCATGGTGAGTCCGGGTTTTGGTCTTTGGGTTGTGTCGATGTTTGATTGATTGGTTGTTGTTTTGACGGGTTTTAAATATGTTAAAGCATGCGGGAAATATTGGAAAACGGTTTTTAGAAATTTTAGGCAAAACAGCCCATTGAGCCAAATCAGGCCGTGAGGCCCAAATCAGGCCCATGTGGGTCCGGTCCAACTCAGCCCGTGGGTCCCACTTTGGGACTTGTGACGGTTTTTGAGTTATCGTCATTTTTATCGTGTTTTGTAATATTTAGCAAGTGGGAAATATTAATAAGTAAAATATTTAATTAAAAAGGTTTTTCATAAAATTATTATTTCTCACATGTTAGAAATTATAAGACGAGATCGTATTTTAATTGGATATCATTTAAGTCAAGCGGGGTTTTACGTAATATTTAATAATTCACATGTTAGAAGTTTTATTAAAATAACATGTAATGAATATGTTGATTTTATGTCTATGTGATAAAGACTCTGTTTCTAGCCGGTTTGATCCAACGGGTTTGGTCAAACTAAGATCTAGTCAGCCCCGATTTGACTGATGACCCGTCGCGGGACTCGGGTCTGGGATTTGTCTTCAAGTAAAGTTTTATTTACTTATTGAATTAGCCTTAGTAGATATGAGGCGATATGATATATGAACATGATTTATTTGCAATTAGTCACATGATAGGATGTTTTCCCGTGACTTCTTGATTTTATGGTTGGTGTCGTGTTGACTAAGTATCCATAGAGAATTATGAAGATATGGCGTCTTGACCATTCTAATTCTAAATGAGTAGCTTGGACCATGACATTGATAGGCAGGTACTGTCTTTAACGAGTATATGTTCACTTGTTGATAGCTTTTGTGTCCCGGCCTGGGGGGCTTATCTCCAAGTCGGGGCATGGCATCCTAAGAGTTCCGCTTTGGGAAGGGAGCCAGCTTAAGTACTAGCTATCTCTGCTTAGGGGGTCGCCTAGTAGAGTTTCTCGTGTACGGTTATGTCATGAGACGGGGAATGGAATAGCTGTTGTCGCTAGGTCTGATCAGTCTAGGACTAGGATTTTTTCCTACCTTGTGGTATAGCCTCGAGTTACAGAAGTCGACTATTGACTGTCCTAAGAACTTATGCCTGTTTGTAGAAGTATTGGTCTTTCATGTATGTATGATTCTATGAGTTCTAGAAGGTGAGATGCAAGCCGGCTAGGATTGATAGAGTTTGGATTAACGGTTGTTAACTGATTCACATGATTACGTGTTGATTAGGGTTTGAGTGTATCATGGCCACGTTACAGGGTATACCCTGTGAACCTATAAGAGATTTATACACGTTATCACACTAATTGTGGAGGATACTAGCTCCAACATACTTGTGTTAGTGTCATAAATGTTGTCTTATGATGCTTTAAATGATGAATTGTAATGGTTTTATACTCATATAAGGAATTTAATGTGGTTTAGTAATGATTAATGTTGGTAAAGATAATTGGGTAAAATTTGATTTGAGTTTGTTGTTGATTGAACGGTGTTTCGCGTGTTGTGTATCCCAGCTGTGCGACCGACCGCTGCCCCCTACCGGCTGGGAGTTCCGTGATTCAAAATTGAATATGTTTGGTGGTTTTTGGAGTAATGTGTGTCCCAGCCGGGTACCCAGCCACCCCCCTGACCGGCTACGAACACCCTGTATCAAAAAGTTAAAATTGTTGTTGCGGGTGCCCTAGTCAGCTACCCGGTCACTGCCCCACCGGATGAGAGCCCCTGTGACAACCCTCGCGAATGCGGAAATATAAAACATACAAGCATGTGAAATAATATGCGGAAATACTGTATTTTAAAAACTTTATACATGCAAGATAGACAAAGCGAGGAATGTCAAAATATTACAAACTAAGTACAAAATACAACAAAGAGACGGGGTCTCTTAAAATGTTAGCAAAGAACAAGTGTTTAGCAAAACTAGCTAATATCGTCTAGAGGTGAAAACTTCCAGGGACAACGCCCGCTAGCTCACACCCGAACCCAAAATATCAAGCAAAAAGCCATCCATGCAAGCAACCTGTTCATCCATGAAAAACATGAACGCCACAATCAGTGGGGAGTAACTCCGGGTTCTCCCACCCATATCACATTAAACGTACATAGAAGAAAATACAAAAGTAAAATCATGCATATATAGATATACATGTGAGATACGATAAGAATAGATAGGCAATTCGATAGATAATGATAAGAGCATATGGAATACAAATCCGAATCCATCATGTTATTCAAAGACTAGGGGAAGACACTCTTAGGCAACCGAATACGCTCACTAGGGCTTGCATCTCACCGTTAGCGGTATAAGTTTTATAAGATTGAGACTCGACAAACAAACCATGCCAAGTCAATGGTATGATTCATGAATAAGCAATCATGTAATCACCATCCAAACAACAAACGACACAAAACGACATCTCTCACGGTAAATGAAACGCACTAGCATCGTGTACATGGCAAGTATGATTAACATGCATCCACGGGATAAACATTTCCCTGAACTCATACACGATGCTACATTTCGTATATGTAGACTAATTTCCTCCTGGTAGCACGACTATATAAATATCCGGTCCTAGTCTAAATCTGGCCAGACTCTCGGAATAAACCATTTTCCGATTCGACTTCTATGACATTTCGCATCCAAGACTCGGTCAATCATGACGCCGATTACCCCAAATTCGGTCGATAATCACGAAAGGGCGTAAAAGAGCTCACCACATAACAAGCGGTACGCTACATGCAAATAACACCACCTCGCAAGTACACAACATTTGACGGCCGGGTCGATCAACGCAAAGCGTTCGCCTCCCAACAACGTCGTCGTATGCCCACTAACACATGCAATTAAGCATTAGGATACCTCTCCGTTCCGACATTCCAGCCTTACGAACGTGGAGGTAGCCAAGGGAATGAGAGTACTAAGCACAAAATAAAATAGTGCTCAAACCGTAACATTTGTAAAAACTGACTCAAAGTGGGACATACCAAAAACCGTCACAAAACATGAGAATAGAGAATTATATAAACTTAACTATGATAAAAATGAATCTATACATGATACATACGCATTAGAACAAGTTTATGAAGCATAATGAATAAGAAACATAGATCACCTCTCCAAAACAACGTTGTTTGGAAACCAACTAAAACAAGGGTCCACTTCAAACGGTCATAACTAGAGTTCTAGCCATACCAATGCAGAAACTCTAAATGGAGGTGATAGCGTATCCTCTTACGGTTCCAACGGGATGTCACAAGCCCAAAACAAGCAAGTAACGAAGGAGATATGATCATTTTACGAAAAGGGGTCAGTGCAGGAAAACTGCAGTCGGCAGCGAGTAACGCTGCCAGCGTCCAAGAACGCTGCCAGCGTCCTACACGGGACTCAGGCACGATCAAATCCCAACATGTTATCAAACAAAAATCTTCATTTATCATAACAAACCATCAATTCTCATATCAAATAACAACTAACAACAACCATCATCAACAACACAATTCCTATGATTACTAATCCTAATCTAAATACGATTACTAACATAGAAAACACATAAAACACGTAAATGATATCGAGTAACCCTTCACCGTTACCTTTATGCGTCTTTACTCCGCGTCAAGGTCCTCTTCAATCAAGAAGTAGTCTTTGTCGGGATCTTGGAGGTCACCACCTACAAATATTTAATAAAAGATGAATATTTTTCACCTTGAGAAAGACGGAAAGTTTGAAAAGCGAGAAAGACGGTAATTTTATTATCAATACGGATAGAGGAAGATAAGAGGGGAAGAATAAGACGAACTTACTTGAATTTGAGCAAGAAATGAGCGAGATATGACGATTCTAAGCTTGGATCAAAATGGAGGCAAGGTTTTGATGGTTTTCTTAAGGAAGAAGCAAGAGTTGTGTTTGTGTGAATGAATTAGGTTAGGAGGTAGTATGAGGGAGTATAAGGGAAAAAGTCAAGAAAAAGTCAAAGACGGCTTAAGACGGAATTCACTTGAAATCTCGCGAAAAACCCAAATACGAACTCGGAAATTCTAAATTCGACTCGGAAAAATTTAATTCTAAACTAAAACTAAATTTCGCTGAAAAGTATCCGTAAAATATTTTTACTAGAAAAATAGGGTACATTTACAGGTGTTACATCTACCCACTTAGAGACATAACCAACGTCCACAAAGATGTATCAATTACCCTGCAATGAAGGAAGGAAGAGGTCCTTAATGGCTAGTAACCATCATATTAAACACTTTTTCTTCAAGAATGCCATTTTAAGGCATCTCTTGCCTCCTTGATATAAAACTGATTCTTTGGCAAGCATCGCATGCCATTACAAAATCTTTCGAATCTTGGAACATAACGAGTGACAATAGAAGATAGAGTGATAAATCTTAGCAACGGTCTTTGATGTTCCATGATGACCAAGATAAAATGGAATAATGATAACCTTCTAGCATACCTTTAACTTTCCATTATGGGATACATCTTTTGTATAGTCCATCGGTGCAATGTTTGAACAAATAAGGATCATATCAAATGAAGAACTTAGTATCATGCAGGAAATTTCTTCTTTTGCTGGTAGGAAAGATTTGGTGGCAACTCATGACAAACAAGATATTTGGCAATATCGGCATATTATGGTGTGTTATCATTCACCATCATCAAAGAATCATCGACAAGGAATCATTAATAGGTATATCAATATCTCTTTCATCAATTCTCAATCGAGAGACTTGATTAGCAACATCATTTCCAGCTACTTTCGTGTGTCGAATGTCAAGATAAAATTCATGAAAAGCAAGATCCAACTTAAAAGCCTTGGCTTAGCCTCCATCTTTGAAAGGAAATTTTTCAAGGCGGCATGATCCGTTTGAACAATGACTTTAGACCTAACTAAATAGGAGCAAAGGTTTTCTAAAGCATAGACATAATACTCAGTAGTAGCATAATTGATTTGAGCTTCATCCAAAGTTTTGCTCGCTTAGTATATGGAATGGATCACCTTGTCTCTTCTTTGTCCAAGAATGGCACCTAACGCATTATGACTTGAATCACACACCAATAAATTTAAACGGCAAGTTCTAAACCGGTGATTGGTTGATGGATGCTTAGAAAAAAGCCTTTTTATCATGTCAAAAGACTCAAGACAAGCACTAGTTAACAAAAATGTAGCATCATCTTAAAGGAGCTCGGTAAGGGGCTTAACAATCTTTAAGAAGTCTTTAATGGAACGGCAGTAGAACCCCACTTGATCTAGAAAGCTCCTTACACTTTTGTCATTCATGCGAGGCGGAAGTTTTTCAATTGCCTCGATCTTAGCACGATCCACCTTGATTCCTCTTTCGGAAACAATATGATCAAGCACCACTCCTTCATTCACCGTAAAGTGGCACGTCTCCCGATTCAAAACCAAATAAACTTCTTCACATGTTTTCAACACCTTTGCCAAGTTAGCCAAACATCCCTAACATGAAGAACCATAGACATTAAAGTCATCCATAAAGATCTCAATGATCGACTTGATGAAATGAGAGAAAATAATAATCATGAAATATTGGAAGGTGGCGTGTGCATTAAACAAACTGAAGGGCTTCCTACGGTAGGCAAATGTACCATCTAGGCATGTGAAGGTTTTCTTTTCTTGGTCTTCGGGATGAATGGGGATTGGGAAAAATCCCGAGTAACCATCAAAGTTGCAAAAGGAGTTGTGATGGTAATCGGTAATAGTCTTTCTTGGTGGATAAATTCCATTTTTGATAATTAATGCACACGCGCCAACTCGTAACAATACTAATAAGAATGAATTCATTTTTATCATTTTTTCCCTCCTTTCTTAGCGACCACTCAAACCAGACGAACCTAGTTTGAATCGTAAATGGCATAGATAACTCCTACACTAAGGAGTTTCATGACCTCCTCTTTACCACTTCTTGCATGTTAATATTTAATCGCGTTGACCTTGGACACATGGTTCTTGATTTTCTTCAAGATGAAAATATTCTATATATGAAAAATTCGCGAATTATACCCCTCAAATCATCTAGTAAATAACCAATAGCTGTAATACTCTGTATTCTGATAACCTTGTACTCGGTCGAGTAGGGTGTATTCGACCTAGTGGTGTCCTTACGCGATTAAGTAGGTGGTATTTGGCCGAGTATGTTTAGTCTGTCGCTTAGGCACCCTTCTTCCTATGTGTCACTCGGTCATGTATGTTGAGTACTCAACCGAGTGTCCTGTGCACTCGACCGAGTGCACCTGGTCTGAATAAAGCTCGTGATGATCATTGTTGTTCTTAACAGGATTAGGGGATAATAAAAGGATTTTTTCAGTTCTTAATCAGTTATTTAACCCAAAAAATCTTCTTAAACCTCTCCCAATCACCCTATTCCCTTACTAACATCGTGATCGTAAATGTTGTTCTTTAGAGTCATTCTTTTGCATAAATCTCGTCGTAAGTACTGGGTAATATTGGGTAGTCTTAGTAGAACATTGATTCTGATTGGGGATGGGAAAATGGATAGTTGTTGATTAGATTTTTGTATTTTTTTAAGGAAAAAGATTCATAGAGGACAGATTCTAGTGTCCATTCATTGTAGCGTAATTTCTTTGAGGTAGGGTTTCCTTACTCAGAACTTTTATAAGTTGATTGATGTTTATGATATTGTGGTGATGTTGTTGATGATATTGTGATTATGTTTTTGATCGTAATGTTGAAGATGGTTGTGGTTGTGATGATAATAATTGTTGGTTTTATATCGGTGGTCCGTCGGGAGACAGTTGTACACCCAGAGGTCGCCTTTTCTGGCATTCCTGTCACGGGGTTGTGCACATTAATGTTCAGGAAACTCTCATTGCGATGAGCGGGGTTTTGGATGTCCAGTGCTGCGGTATGAAATTGTAGGTGGTACGACGTTCGGATTTGAAGCTTGACGCTAGCAGGGGTTACCGCTTTGGCGGGAACTCGGTTACTGAAGTTTGGATATGTTACAGGTTACTCAACACTTGGTTACTTTCTTGTGATGGTTTGATTATGTTGTGGCATTGTTGTATGAATGTACTTACATCTTCTCTGTTTTCAAACTGCTGCGATCCATTGGGTAATGCTGAGCAGGAGTTTAGCAGGTATTCCTTTGAGCATGCGACAAGATAGGAGGGGATGCCGCTGGATGATGAATCTTAGCTGCCGTTGTGTCTTTATTATTATACTTTCAATTCTAGTTTGAGTACTTTAATTTGGAGACTTTCTTGTCGGTTTTGATTTGACACGATGATGGAATCACTCTAAACTTTAGATATAATAATAAACGTTGTTTCTTTATTGTCTACTAGATATTTACTACCTTGCGCAACTGAGGTGGTAGCACACCTATTTACTAAGGAAGTCCTTGGTAAGGCTCTTTGGGTGGGGGTGTTATAAAGTGGTATCAGAACAGCGATTTTGAAACCTAAAATCAATTATCCCTATGAACTTAAGAGTGTCTATTAAAATGAACCCGGGTAGGAGTTATCTGATATTACCGCAATGATTTGGGAGACGTCCTTAAATCACTATCTTTCCCTTGTAACTCATAGTCGGTAACTACGGGTGTCTCGGGAATATGATTTATGTTATGCGCTGATTGTATGTGAATGATGAAACTGTTTATTGGAAATTATGCGAATAATGCATGTGGAATATATGTGGAGTTATGGGATGGGATATGATTGTATGAGAAATGTTTAGATGGAGGAGACGTGTCTATATGCATGATGTTAATTGATGCGTATTAGAAACATGAGATTAATATGATTGCATTTTATATATGTGTTATCTTATAAAAACTTGAGTTTGGGCCGAAATATTGTATGACTCAACTGAGTGTGGCAGGGGACTCGACCGAGTACGCTTTACACTCGCCCAAGTGTTGGGGTCTTGTATTTTTAGATGGCTACTGGAGTGTTGCACTCGGCCAAGTAGAGTGTGTACTCGACAGAGTATGTTGTAATCGACCGAGTGTTTGTTGTAGTCGACCGAGTGGCTTCACCACAATGGGTAAATTGTTAATTTTTTTTTAATGTACTGTTTGTCTTATGTAAATTACATCATTACCCCTTATTTTTAAATATGGGAAGGAGTTGTCATCGTATTGGGTTATAGTATATCATTGTATGGTTTTGGGAGAGATGTGTGTGATTATATTTGATTAAGTCGGATAGATTGATGAGCCTTGTGAGAGAAAAAGCCAGTTTTGTGATATATGATGAGTAATAATGTTGTGAGTTGAACAATGTATAGAGGCGTGTATGTATATATGGTCAAATAACAATGTGGGAATAGAAATGTATGATATGAGGAGTGAGAAGAGAGGCTTGAGGGCCTGCAAATAGGAATAGATGTAAAATATTGAGGTAAAAGGGAGTGTTTGTGTCGACTAGGGATATATGCGACAAGGACCATTATAGATGAGTGTAATGATGATTTTTCCTAGAGAACCTAGTTTGCATGATGTGTAAGTGAGACTTGGATGTGATTATTTTGATGGAAATTCGGGTTAATAAGAAACAATTGTGGTGATGAAACAATTTGGAAAGTACAATATGACGTAAACATGGTTTTGATGTATGTTATGAATACATAATAATGATAAGTGGTGACGTGTAACATTAGTTTGGACTTATTAGTTACGAATAAAGAGCAATAGTGTATAAGAGAAATTAGTGAGTATTATTAGAAGAGTGTAGCGACGTGTTGTTGAGGTTTGGGATTTTGAGGTAATAAGAAGGTAATCGCGTCATTGAAGGATTGGATAGTGAGAGCGAACCTTTGGGATAATGAGTAATCGTGGTGGGTACGAATTTTAAGAAATATATATAGCAAATTGGTAACGCAAAGATTAGTTCATGCAAAAGAAAAGTGTAAAAGGAATAATATATAAGAGTTCGTGAATTTATTTGCATTGGGAATATTTGAGTTGGAATAAGGCAAGTTAGAAGGGGAATAACTGGAGGAATATATGTTGAGGTCAGTATTAGGGATGCAAAGATCATAGTTTGATAAAAAAAAAGTTGTCGGATAATAATCAAATAGAGTGTGAGAAAATCTTGGTGGAATCGTTTGTGGCTTTGGAAGTAATGTAGGAAGCGACTTGTGTGAAATGTGTTAGTATTTGGTGGTGTATTGATAAAATATCGTTATTATAGAATTTGGCAGTCTAAAATGTTGGGTTGATGTAATGGGGAGATAAGAGATTCAAATGCGGAATTATGAATGAAGATTTGGATATTGTTAGTTTTTTTGTGGAATGTTTCATCAGGAAGTGGGACTAAAGATGGAATGAGAGGTATTACGTTTCAAAAAGGAATGTGAGAAATTCTCGTGATTATAATTTGTAGCTATCTTGAGATATTTATTTTTGTACCTTGTGGGTCATGTTATGGGGAGAGAGGCGTTGATGGAGGAGGACTAGTCGTGATTTTAGATGAGGAAGTTGTGAAAAGATTATAATATTATTTGATGAGTGATATAGTTAAGGCTAGAGGTGGTTTAAAGTGTGATGGCTTTGAGATTTGTCTTCGTGTTAGCAAGGGAATGTGAGGTGTCAAGGCGGTAGTTTGTAGCTAGTTGCGTTGTTGGATTGTACCTTTGCGACGTTGGATGGCGAAAGTGTGAGTTTGTAAGCAAAAGGAAAATGATGAGTTATAATTGTGTGGGTTAGGATGTTGTATTTGATATATGTGGGTCTAGCTTCCTTGTTAGAATTATTATAGTTTAACAATTGTTCGTTACTCATGTTGTGAGTCAGTAGTCTAAGATGTGGTTTTAGTAGCATGTGTATAGCTGATGAGTATGTCATGATCATGGTTTGTCTATCCAATGTTTTGTATGGTAAAGTTAGTTGAGTGGTAGTCTTGTATATTGATTATGCGATTTTACGGGTTTTCCTGAAGGTAGCTATTAGCGCAAATTTTGGGAAATCAATCTTATTCATTGCGAGGCATATGGGTAGATGTTGTGGTGTTCATTATTGTCGTTTGTTAACTATTTTTGGTTGACTTTAGTGTGAAGTTTATTGGGTGTTGAATGTTAGTTGTAAATATTATCTTGTTGTTTTAATTGAAATTTTATGGTGAGGCATAGTTGGTGGGGGTACTTCCGCATATGATTTTGGATGCTTTGACTTGGATGTGTATGAGGAAGTCGCGAGATTTGGGTTGTGGTGAGCTTGAGGTTTCAAGTAGTTCATTATCGTTTTGAGGATTTAATAAAGATATAGTGTTAGAGTGTATCATGTTTGAGTAGATGGATTTGTTGGCAATAAGGATGAAATTTGAGGACCTTGGGTGGACGAAGATTTTAGGTGGAGTGTTATCTGGTTGAGATATGGTGAGAATTCAAAAGAATGTTATGAGTAATCGTGGTAAATGATTGATCTAATACTCGCGTTAAGGATTTTTGGGTGGTTCTAGGTGATAGGATGAATGAATGGTGTTTAGGATTGTGGAATATTTGGCGATTTTGGTGTTAGTGTATTAAGCGATAGTGGTAAGGATGACCTCAATAAATGAAATAGGTAAGAGTTCAACGATGAATTGAGTTAGAAGGCATATCAGCATTTTGAGAAGAGTAGGTTGTCTCATAGCAGTTAGCTTTATTTAGTGGTATTTGGAAAGAATGGCTAGTGGTTTGTAAATTAAGTGAATTGTTGATTAGTTATGCGGTTGAGGTATTATTATATGCGTGGATGTGGAGTTGTGGTATTAGTTAATTAGTGATGATCAGTTTTGGTTATTTAAAGAAATAGGACAATTTGGAGGGTGATCGGCATGCATGATAGTAATAATGTTAATGGTTTGGGTATGAGCGAACTTCGGGGACGAAGTTTATTTTAAGGGAGGTAGAATTGTAACATTGCGTTTTAGCAAAGGAAATGAAGACAAGTTTGGATTTTCCAGTGTTGAGTATGGTAATGATGAGTTAGTGTTGAGTATGGTTGTTTAATTATACCGTTAGGGCGTCGGAATTTTATTAATAGCGTTGAACGGTGCTAATCCTGATGTCGTGTAATGAAACCTTATTTTGGTAAGAGTCGATGTATGTTATTGTTGGAACCTTGGGTTATGATGTTAGTGTTGGAACCTTGGTTACATTTTGTGATAACCCTCGAGAAAGCATTAAAATAAACAAGTAAAATGCAGCGGAAATTCAAGAATTTGTAAAACTTTTTAAACATGTTTCGCAATGATCGTCATAAAACAAATGCCAACGCGGATAAAGAAAGTAGTATGTCGTAAGAGGTCAACCAACAACAACTAAGGGATCAACAGTCCCAAAAATATTAATTAAACTCCAAAAATATAAGAGTCTAAACGGCATAAGGTGATCATCGTGAAACGACGCTAGCTAGCTCACACTAGTCTCACCCATGTAGCACCGACTTGTACCTATTCATTCATATAAAACATGAATACAAAAGTCAGTGGGAAGTAACTCGGGGTTCCCCCAGCCATATCATATCAAAACTGTAACACCCGCAAATGTACCCTATTTTTATAGTAAAAATATTATACGGATACTTTTCAACGAAATTTAGTTTTAGTTTAGAATTAAATTTGTCGTGTCTAATTTAGAATTTCCGAGTTCGTTTTCGGACTTTACGCGAGATTCCGAGTAAGTTACGTCTTAAGACGTATTTGGGCTTTTTCTCATGTTTTCCACTTACTCCTTCATATACTCCCTCACAACCGTAACTCCGTCATTCAATCTTCTTCTTCTTCCTCACTAAGTAAACACCAAAACCTAGCCTCCATATTTGTTCAAGTCTTAATATCTGTGACACCCTCAAATTTGCGGAAAGAAAAAAATTATTTAAATACATAAAGAAGGTGTCATAAATAAAAAGGGTCATTACAATACGGAAAAATATTCTACAAAAGAAATATACAAGACGGGAGACATATCTCCCGTATAAATACGGAAATGAAAGAGTGTATAATAATATACAATCTAAGAACCGAATAGAGGTCCAAGGTAATACTTCGCTCGCTAGCTCGTCAATGTACCCAATGTATGCATTCACCACCTGTTCGACCGCATTAAATATAAACACGGAAGCCACAGTCAGTGGGGAGTAACTCCGAGTTCTCCCAGCCACGAAATGTCGAGTTTAATAAAACATGAATAACATAAAAGCAATGTATATGAACAATACAAAACTTTAACATATATGATCTGCTTTTCATGTTATGAAACAGATAACTAACAATTAACCTAGCATGTGAAAGCTATCATGTGGAGTACCGATTAATAATTATAAACTCGCGGTAGGGAGATGCGTTTGCTAGCTAGAGGTCCTCTCAGAAAATGGCCGTGATACACTCAAACCCCTAATCAAACACGTAATAATGTGAGTCAGTACCAAATAGTAATCCAAATCTATCAATCTAAGACGGCTTGCATCTCACCTTCTAAAACTCTAGAATCATACAACAGTGAAAGACTGATACTTCTAAATAAAACAGGCATAAGTTCCTAGGACGGCCAATAGTCATCTGTAAAACTGACAAGTCATACCCAAGGTAGGAAAAACATCCTAGCCATAGGATGATCAGGACCTAGCGACAACAGCGACCCATTCCCTGTTCATACATAACCGTACATGAGAA
>JAIUZE010025807.1:0-13122 GCA_022085475.1 Heliosperma pusillum | reverse complement strand
ATTATTGTTAATTCATCATTAGCTTTATTGTTTTCATTTTAGTTTGCTTTTATTTTGTTTTCATTTATGCTCTTCATTAGTTTAGAAACCAAATCCTCAAAACCCAGAAACTCGTTAGATAAAACCCAATTGCGAAACACTTCACATTCTATAGGAAACACCATCTCCCTGAGGATCGACCCCTACTTCCCTAATTACATTAATTTGTTATTAGCCTAGTCTGGGTAATTTATCTTTGTACCGGGCTTGCGACAGGCTCGGTCAGATATTTCCTTCGCTTGTATCGCATGTTTTGTGACGGTTTTTGATATATCCCACTTTGAGTCGGTTTTACACATGTTACGGTTTGAGCACTAATTTTCTATGTGCTTGGTACTCTCATTCCCTTGGCTACCTCCACGTTCGTAAGGCTGGAATATCGGAACGGGGAGCGTATCCTTACTGCTTAATTGCATGTGTTAGTGGGCATATGACGACGTTGTTGGGAGGCGAACGCTTTGCGTTGATCGACCCGGTCGTCAAATGTTGTATACTTGTG
The DNA here is from genome assembly GCA_022085475.1 of Heliosperma pusillum. Classification (NCBI taxonomy): domain Eukaryota; kingdom Viridiplantae; phylum Streptophyta; class Magnoliopsida; order Caryophyllales; family Caryophyllaceae; genus Heliosperma; species Heliosperma pusillum. The sequence continues at coordinate 12,584 of JAIUZE010025807.1, read as the reverse complement.
AGGTGGTGTCATTGCATGTAGCGTAACGCTTTCGTGACGGTTGACCGAATTTGGGGTACTCGACATCTATGATTGACCGAGTCTTGGATGTGAAATGTCATCGCTTGTCGAATCGGAAAATGGTTTATTCCGAGAGTCTGGTCAGGTTTAGTGTAACACCCGCAATTGTACCCTATTTTTATAGTAAAAAGAGTGTAACGGATACTTTCAGCGAAATTTAAGTTGGAGTTAAATTAATGAAAGTGTACGTTTTGTTCGAAGTTAGAATTTCCGAGTTCGTATTTGGATTTTACGCGAGATTTCAAGTGAATCACGTCTTAAGACGTCTTTGACTTTTCTTCACTTTTTTCCACTTACTCTACATATACTCCCTCTTAAACCCTATTTCTTCCTCACAACTCAACTCTTTCTTCCTCACTAAGAAATCCACAAAACCTAGCTTCCATAATCTTTCAAACCTTAAAATCGTCATAACTCTTTCATTTCTCGCTCAAATTCACGTAAGTTCGTCTCATTCTTCCCCTCTTATCTTCCTCTATCCGTATTGGTAATAAAATTACCGTCTTTCTTGCTTTTCAAACTTTCCGTCTTTCTCTAGGTGAATTATATTCATCTTTTATTAACTATTTGTAGGTGGTGACCTTCAAGATCCCGACAAAGACTACTTCTTGATTGAAGAGGACCTTGACGCGGAGTGAAGACGCAATAAGGTAACGGTGAAGGGTTACTCGATATCATTTACGTGTTTTACGTGTTTCCCATGTTAGAATTCGTATTTAGAATACGATTAGTAAGCTTAGAAATTGTGTTATTGATAATGATTGTTGTTAGTTGATGATTGTTGATGATAATTATTGATTGTTGATAGTTGATAGAAGTAAATTATGAAAATTGCAAATGGATGAACCTTGTTAAGTGGCTCTCGGGTGAACTGGGGTTCCCAGCCAGGTGACCGGCCGCCAGTCTGCCCACCGGCTGGGAACACATCAGAATGATGTTTTTTTTTTGTGTGTTGGTGCTCCCAGCCGAGTGCCCGGCCGCCGGCCCACTGACCGGCCGGCAACCCGCTGGAGTTATTCCTTATAATTTCTAAACTCGTAATTTATAATAGTTCGCATGGTCCCTTTATCGTATAAATTTACGTAGTGACTTATAATATTAATGTTTTGAATATATGATATTTCATTCGCTTGTATCACATGTTTTGCGACGGTTTTTGGTATGTCCCACTTTGAGTCGGTTTTTACAAATATTACGGTTTGAGAACTATTTTCTTATGTGCTTTGTACTCTCATTTCCTTGGCTACCTCCACGTTCGTAAGGCTGGAATGTCGAAACGGGGATGTATCCTTACTACTTAATTGCATGTGTTAGTGGGCATACGACGACGTTGTTGGGAGGCGAACGCATTGCGTTGATCGACCCGGCCGTCAAATGTTGTGTACTTGCGAGGTGGTGTTATTTGCATGTAGCGTACCGCTTGTTATGAGGCTTGAGCTCTTTTCCGCCTCTTTCGTGAATTATATCGACCGAATTTAGGGTACTCGGCGTCAATGATTCACCGAGTCTTGGATGCGAAATGTTTATCGCATGTCGAAGCGAAAAATGTGATTTCGGGAGTCTGGCCAGATTTAGACTAGGACCGTATTATTATCGTCGTTCTACCAGGAGGAACTTAGTCCACATATACGAAATGAATTGAATCGTGTATGCGTTCAGGGAAATGCTTATCTCGTGGATGCCATTTAATCATACTTGTCATGTACACGGTGCTAGTGCGTTTCATTTACCGTGAGAGTTGTCGTCAATGTATTGGTGTGTTTTGATGAATGATTATATGATTGATCATTGGATGACTTGGCATGGTTTGGTTGTCGAGTCTCAATCTTATCAAACTTATACAGCTAACAGTGAGATGCAAGCCTTAGTGAGCGTATTCGGTTGCCTAAGAGTATCTTACCCGAGTCTTTGTATAACATGATGGATTCGGATTTGTACTCCATATGCTCTTATCATTATATATATTGAATTGCCTATCTATCCTTATCGTATTTCACATGTATATCTATTTATGCGTGCTTCTACTTTTGTATTTCCTTTTATGTACGTTTAATGTGATATGGCTGGGAGAACCCGGAGTTACTCCCAGTGACTGTGGCGTTCATGTTTTTCATGGATGAACAGGTTGCTTGATATGGATGGCTTTTTGCTTATGATATAGTGGGTTCGGGTGTGAGCTAGCGGGCGTTGTCCCTGGAAGAATTACCTCTAAACGTTGTTTTAGCTAGTTGCTAATCACTTTGGCATTATTAACTTTTTGAGAGACTACGTCTTTTGTTGTTATATGTTTCGTACTTTGGTTTGTAATATTTGGCACTTCTCGTATATTTCTTCTTGCATGTGTAAAACTTTTAAAAAACATCGTATTTTCCGCTATTTAATTCACATGCTTATTATGTTTTATTTCCGCATTCTCGAAGGTTGTCACAGTTGGTATCAGAGCTTTATCGCTCCAGACGTACAAACGTGAACCCTAAACTTAAACTACTTGACCTTGAAATAATAAATGAGAGATGGGTAGAAGTTAAGGACTTTGCTTTGTAGTCTATTTGTTTATGCTAATTGATAGGAGTAACTTAATTTTTTTTTGTTTCTTATGAAGATGGTTAGACCACGAGTAGTAGACAATGTTATGCTGGAAGCTCTTACTCAAGTGTTGAAGAATCAACAGGATACGGCTTTAGCTCAAGCCAACCAAGTTCTCCCACGAAGAGAAGATAACCATCAGGGAGGCTACGCTTGGGTAGCTGGAAAAATAGCTAGGAGTAAGATTATACCTTACGGTGGAGAGCCGGACCCTACCAAGCTATCGGAATGGTTCCGAGAGATGGAGAAGCAGTTTGATCTATACCAAGTCCGTGAAGAGGACAAGGTGAGGATCACAAAGCACTTCCTTGTAAGGGAAGCAGATAATTGGTGGGTTATTACTAGTGCCACCGCTACTCTCGAAGATGATTTCAATTGGGCTTGTTTCAAAGCTCTTGTGGAAGGTAGATTCTATCCTAAGGAGCTTAAGCAACAAAGGCTCAAGGAGTTTATTGACTTTAAGCAAGGTAACTTGTCTGCGCAAGACTTTACTACGGAGTTCAACAAGCTTGCTCATTTTGCTCCGAGGCTTATCCGAGATGACGAGGACCGAGCCTTCTATTACCGCAACAAGCTGAGTGCGGTACTTCAAAGTAAAGTGAGGAGGAATACTACTTCCTTTGGGGATTTATATGTTGATGCCTTATGGGCCGAGAATTCCATGAAGGCCATTAGAGATGAAGCTTTGATGAATAATCCCTCTCCTTCTTTCACTCCTAGGCCAAATGTCTTTTGGAAGAGACCGTTTATTCCGTCTTCTTCTAACTCTTATGCCAACAAGAGGAGATTCAATCCTCCTTCAAATGCAAATGCAAGAACTCCTGCTCCTTTCATTCCCCGAGCTACTTCTAATGTGGCTCATAGGCCTTATACTCCTCAAGCTCAAGGTCGTCAATGTAACCGTTGTAGACAACCACATCACCCCGGTGTGGCATGTTTCAACCGACCTTATGTGTGCTTCTTTTGTCAAAAGGGTGGTCACCGTTATGATGATTGCCCCGATCGAAAGTTGCCCCCTCCTCCTGCTAAACCTAAGGGTTCTATCTTTGTTATGAGCCGTGCCGAAGGCGATGCTCATCCAGAGATCATTACGGGTATGTTCTCAATCTTAGAGCAACCATGTCTTATTCTATTTGATACCGCTGCTTCTATGTCTTTTGTGTCTTCGACTTATGCTAATAAATTATCTATCGAGCCTACATCTAGTGAGGATACTCCAATATCCTTACCATCCGGAGATATTATCTCTTCTTCTACTCTATATCCTAATGTCCCAATCTCTATTGCGGGTTTTATCTTTCCCGCTAATCTCCTTAAGTTCCCTCTAGGAGAGTTCGATATAATTCTAGGTATCGATTGGTTAGCATTGTACCATGCTAGGTTCGAGTGTCGTGATCAAAAGATTTATTTAAAGAGTCCTTTAGGAGTTAAAATAACCTATAAGGGATCTCATCCCCGAAAAGGTGTGTCTTTGATTTCCACCATGAAGTTGGTAAGTATGGTAAGAAAGGGTCACCAAGCATACTTGTGTATTGTGACTTCTTCAACTACCTCTTTGCCAAATATTGAAGATGTGCCTATCGTTCGTGAATTCGTTGATGTATTCCCTGAAAATTTGCCCGGGATTCCTCCCGAGCGTGATGTTGAGTTCTCTATTGATCTTGTACCTGGTTCCGGACCCATAGCCAAAGCTCCTTACCGTATGGCGCCAACCGAGTTGAAAGAATTAAGGAAGCAGCTTGATGATATGATTGAGAAGGGTTTTATTCGACCAAGTGCCTCGCCTTGGGGTGCTCCCGTTCTTTTTGTGAAGAAGAAAGATGGTTCTGTGAGTCTTTGTATTGATTATCGTGAGTTGAATTGGATTACAATCAAGAATAGGTATCCTTTACCAAGAATTGAAGATTTGTTTGATCAACTAAAGGGTGCTTCTACTTTTTCCAAGATTGATTTGAGATCCGGTTATTACCAAATTCCCGTTCGTGATGTTGATATTCCGAAGACCGCTTTTAGTACAAGGTATGGTCATTATGAGTTCAAGGTTATGCCATTTGGATTGACGAATGCTACCGCTATCTTTATGGACCAAATGAACCGCACATTTAGTGAGTATCTTGACAAGTGTGTGGTGGTGTTCATTGACGATATTCTTATTTTCTACAAGTCCGAAGAAGAGCATGCTATTCATCTGAGGATTATTTTGAGTGTTCTTCATCGTCAGAAGTGGTATGCTAAATTCTCCAAGTGTGAATTTTGGTTACCTAAAGTGTCCTTTCTTGGGCATGTGATTTCTAAAGAAGGTGTAATGGTGGATCCTTCGAAAATTGAGGCCGTTGTTGATTGGAAGAGTCCGACCGATATTAGAGAAATTTGAAGTTTTCTTGGTTTAGCTGGTTATTACCGTAGATTTGTCAAGGATTTCTCTAAGCTTGCTAGACCGATGACCCAGTTGTTGAAGAAGGAAACCAAGTTCCTATGGAATGAAGCTTGTGAATCAGCGTTTCAAGAGTTAAAGAAGAGGTTAACTACCGCTCCGGTGTTGACTTTGCATGAAGATGGTGTAGACTTCGATGTCTATTGTGATGCTTCTAAGATGGGTTTGGGTTGTTTTCTTATGCAAAGTAGGAAAGTGGTGGCTTATGCTTCAAGACAGTTGAGAGTTCATGAAGTGAACTATCCTACTCAAGATTTGGAATTGGCCGCCGTTGTTCATGCTTTGAAAGTGTGGAGACATTACCTTATTGGAGTTCATTGTCGTATATTCACCGATCACAAAAGTTTGAAGTACATATTTACTCAAAAAGAGTTGAATATGAGACAAAGAAGATGGTTGGAATTGGTGAATGATTATGATTTTGAATTATTGTACCATGAAGGGAAGGCTAATGTTGTTGCCGATGCTCTTAGTAGGAAAGCTTCTCATGCATTGAATGCTATGCGGGTATTACCCGATGATCTTTGTGCCGAGTTTCGAAAGTTGAGGTTGGAATTCGTGGAGCGTGGATTTGTTTATGTTGGTGCTATGACTGTGAACCACATGTTTTTTCTTTTTCCCCGTCTCCGAGATTCCCAAAGCCACTTGATTGATCCGCGTAAAGTTCGTCTTATTCTTCCCCTCTTATCTTCCTCTATCCGTATTGGTAATAAAATTCTTGTCTGTCTCGGTTTTCAAACTTTCCGTCTTTCTCTCGGTGAATTATATTCATTTTTTATTAACTATTTGTAGGTGGTGACCTTCAAGATCCCGACAAAGACTACTTCTTGATTGAAGAGGACCTTGACGCGGAGTGAAGACGCAATAAGGTAACGGTGAAGGGTTACTCGATATCATTTACGTGTTTTACGTGTTTTCCATGTTAGAATTCATATTTAGAATACGATTAGTAAGCTTAGAAATTGTGTTATTGATAATGATTGTTGTTAGTTGATGATTGTTGATGATAATTATTGATTGTTGGTAGTTTATAGAAGTAAATTATGAAAATTGAAAATGGATGAACCTTGTTAAGTGACTCTCGGGTGAACTGGGGTTCCCAGCCGGATGACCGGCCGCCGGTCTGCCCACCGGCTGGGAACACATCAGAATGAAGTTTGTTTTTTGTGTGTTGGTGCTCCCAGCCGGGTGCCCGGCCGCCGGCCCCCTGGCCGGCTGGGAACACACTGCATTTTTGATGAGTTTTTGTGTTATGCATGAGGCGCCAGCCGGGTGCTCGGCCGCCGGCCCATTGACCGGCCGGCAACCCGCTGGACTTATTCCTTATAATTTTCTAAACTCGTAATTTATAATAGTTCGCATGGTCCGTTTATCGTATAAATTTACGTAGTGACTTTAAATATTAATGTTTTGAATATATGATATTTCATTCGCTTGTATCACATATTTTGTGACAGTTTTTGGTATGTCCCACTTTGAGTCCGTTTTTACAAATGTTACGGTTTGAGCAATATTTTGTTATGTGCTTTGTACTCTCATTTCCTTGGCTACCTCCACGTTCGTAAGGCTGGAATGTGGGAACAGGGATGTATCCTTACTGCTTAATTGCATGTGTTAGTGGGCATACGACAACGTTGTTGGGAGGCGAACGCATTGCGTTGATCGACCCGGCCGTCAAATGTTGTGTACTTGCGAGGTGGTATTATTTGCATGTAGCGTACCGCTTGTTATGAGGCTTGAGCTCTTTTCCGCCTCTTTCGTGAATTATATCGACCGAATTTGGGGTACTCGGCGTCAATGATTGACCGAGTCTTGGATACGAAATATTTATCGCATGTCGAACCGGAAAATGTGATTTCGGGAGTCTGGCCAGATTTAGACTAGGACCGTATTATTATCGTCGTTCTACCAGGAGGAAATTAGTCCACATATACGAAACGAATTGAATCGTGTATGCGTTCAGGGAAATGCTTATCTCGTGGATGCCTTTTAATCATACTTGCCATGTACACGGTGCTAGTGCGTTTCATTTACCGTGAGAGTTGTCTTCAATGTATTGGTGTGTTTGGATGAATGATTATATGATTTATTATTGGATGACTTGGCATGGTTTGGTTGTCGAGTCTCAATCTTATCAAACTTATACCGCTAACGGTGAGATGCAAGCCCTAGTGAGCGTATTCGGTTGCCTAAGAGTGTCTTCCCGGAGTCTTTGTATAACATGATCCGGATTTGTACTCCATATGCTCTTATCATTATATATATTGAATTGCCTATCTATCCTTATCGTATTTCACATGTATATCTATATATGCGTCCTTCTACTTTTGTATTTCATTTTATGTACGTTTGATGTGATATGGCTGGGAGAACCCGGAGTTACTCCCCACTGACTGTGGCGTTCATGTTTTTCATGGATGAACAGGTTGCTTGATATGGATGGCTATTTGCTTATGATATAGTGGGTTCGGATGTGAGCTAGCGGGCGTTGTCCCTGGAAGAATTACCTCTAGACGTTATTTTAGCTAGTTTCTAATCACTTTGACATTGTTAACTTTTTGAGAGACTACGTCTCTTGTTGTAGTATGTTTCGTACTTTGGTTTGTAATATTTGGCACTCCTCGTATACTTCTTCTTGCATGTGTAAAAGTTTTAAAAAACATCGTATTTTCCGCTATTTAATTCACATGCTTGTTATGTTTTATTTCCGCATTCTCGAGGGTTGTCACATTTAGACTAGGACCTGGTATTTATATCGTCGTCCTACCAGGAGGAAATTAGTCTACATATACGAAACGTAGCATCGTGTATGCGTTCAGGGAAATGTTTTATCCCGTGGATGGTTATATGATTAATTACTTGTGATCTTTGGATGACTTAGCATGGTTCGTTTGTCGAGTCTCAATCTTATCAAACTTATGCCGCTAACGGTGAGATGCAAGCCCTAGTGAGTGTATGGTTGCCTAAGAGTGTCATCCCCGAGTCTTTCTATCATATGATGGTTACGGATTTGTACTTCATGTACTCTTATCTTTATATATTGAATTGCCTATTTATCCTTAGCATATTTCACATGTATATTTATATATGCATGCTTCTACTTTTGTATTTCCGTTTATGTACGTTTAATGTGATATGGCTGGGAGAACCCTGAGTTACTCCCCACTGACTGTGGCGTTCATGTTTTTCATGGATGAACAGGTTGCTTGATTGGATGGCTTGTTGCTTGTGGTATTTTGGGTTCGGCAGTGAGCTAGCGGGCGTTGGCCTGGATGAGTCACCTCTAGACGTTGTTTAGCTAGTTGCTAATAACTTTGATGTTGGATTACATTTTGAGAGACTACGTCTCTTTGTAGTATTTTTATACTTTGGTTTGTAATTATTGACATTCCTCGTACCTTTCTATTTGGATGTGAAAAGTTTTAAAAACACCGTATTTTTCCGCTATATAAATCGCATACTTGCTATGTTTTATTTCCGCATTCGCGAGGGTTGTCACAGTGAAGGGTTACTCAATATCTTTACGTGTTTTTAATATGTTTTTAATGTTAGTAAACGGAATTAGGATAGGATAATTAGTCCTACGATTTTTGTTGTTGATGATGATTGTTGTTAGTTGATGATTGTGGATGATAGTTATTGATTATTGATAGTTGATAGTAGTTATTTTTGATAATTGAAAATGGATATTGAAGTATTGTTGTTCTCGGGTGAACTATTGTTCCCAGTCGGGTGACCGGCAGCCGGTCTGCCGACCGGCTGGGGACGCAACATAATGAAAGTTGTATTTTAGTGTTGTATTGTTCCCAGCCGGGTGCCCGGCCGCCGGTCCCCCTGACCGGCTGGAAACTCGCTATATTTTTGATGAATTTAGGTTTGTTTATAGGCGCCAGCCGGTTACCCGGCCGCCGGTCCCTCTGACCGGCTGGCACCCTGCTGGAGTTATTTTCTTATTCTTTCTTAAATCTTAATTTATAATAGTTCGCATGGTTCGTGTATCGTATAAATTTACGTAATGACTTTAAATATTAATGTTTCGAATATATTATATTCCATTCGCTTGTATCGCATGTTTTGTGTCGGTTTTTCATATATCCCACTTTGAGTCGGTTTTACACATGTTACAGTTTGAGCACTAATCGTTAAGTGCTTCGTACTCTCATTCCCCCGGCTACCTCTTCGTTCGTAAGGCTGGAATGTCGGAACGTGGAGTGTATCCTTACTGCTTAATTGCATGTGTTACTGGGTATATGACGACTTTGTTGGGAGGCGAATGCTTTGCGTTGAACGACCCGGCCGTCAAATGTTGTATACTTGCGAGGTGGTGTCATTGCATGTAGCGTACCGCTTGTTATGATGCTTGTGCTATTTTCCGCCTCTTTCGTGAAGGTTGACCGAATTTGGGGTACTCGGCGTCTATGATTGACCGAGTCTTGGATTCGAAATGTTTATCGCATGTCGAATCGGAAAATGTGATTCCGAGAGTTTGGCCAGATTTAGACTAGGACCGTATTATGATCGTCGTTCTACCAGGAGGAAATTAGTATACATATACGAAATGTTTGAATCGTGTATGCGTTCAGAGAAATGTTTATCCCGTGGATGCGATTTTAATCATACTTGCCATGTACACAGTGCTAGTGCGTGTCATTTACCGTGAGAGATGTTGTCAACGTATTCATACGTTTGGATGGATGATTATATGATTGATTATTTGTGATCGTTGAATGACTTGGCATGGTTTCTTTGTCGAGTCTCAATCTTATCAAACTTATGCCGTTAACAGTGAGATGCAAGCCCTAGTGAGTGTATGGTTGCCTAAGAATGTCTTCCCCGAGTCTATCTATAATATGATGGTTACGGTTTTGTACTTCATGTATCGATATCCTTATATATTGAATTGCCTATTTATCCTTCTCGTATTTCACATGTATATTTTTATATGCATGCTTCTACTTTCGTATTTCTGTTTAAGTATGTTATTTGTGATATGGCTGGGAGAACCCGAAGTTACTCCTCACTGACTGTGGCGTTCATGTTTTTCATGGATGAACAGGTTGCTTGATTGGATGGATTTTTGCTTGTGGTATTTTGGGTTCGGGTGTGAGCTAGCGGGCGTTGGCCTGGATGAATCACTTCTAGACGTTAATTAGCTAGTTTGCTAATAACTGTGATATTTGATTACATTTTGAGAGACTTCGTCTCTTTGTAGTATATTTGACTTTGGTTTGTAATTATTTTACATTCCTCCTATTTTTATCACATGCTTGTTTTGTTTATTTCCGCATTCGCGAGGGTTGTCACAGTTGGTATCAGAGCTTTAAACGCTCCCGACGCACACACGTGAACCCAAACATAAACTACTTGACCTTGAAATAATATATGAGAGATGGGTAGAAGTTAAGGACTTTACTTGGTAGTCTATTTGTTTATGCTAAGTGTTAGGATTAACTTGTTTTGTTTTTGTTTCTTATGAAGATGGTTAGACCTCGACTAGTAGAAAACGTGATGCTAGAACCCTACGCAAGTGTTGAATAACCAACAATATGCGGCTAACGCTCACGCCGAGCAAGTTCCTCCTCCTAGAGATAATCACCAAGGAGGATACGCTTGGGTGGCTAACCAGATAGCCAGAAGCAAGATTATACCTTATGGTGAAGAGCCGGACCCTACCGAGCTCTCGCAGTGGTTTCGAGAAATGAAGAAGCAATTTGATTTATACCAAGTCCGTGAAGAGGACAAGGTGAGGATCGCTAAGCATTTCCTTGTAAGGGAACCCGATAATTGGTGGGCAATTACTATTGCAGCCGCTACTCTTGAAGCCGATTTCAGTTGGGCTTGTTTCAAAGCTCTAGTTAAAGGTCGATTTTATCCCAAGGAGCTCAAGCAACAAATGCAACACCCGTAAATGTACCCTATTTTTATAGTGAAAATATTTTACGGATACTTTTCAATGAAATTTAGTTTTACTCGTAAAGTTAGTTTTCCGAGTCGAATTTAGAATTTCTGAGTTCGTATTTGGAATTTCCGCGAGATTCCATGAGAATCCCGTCTTAAGGCGAGTTTGACTTTCCTTGACTTTTTCCCTCATATTTCCCTAATACTACCTTAACCTATTTTCATTCACAACACAATTCAACTTTACTTCTTCTCTAAGAAATCAAACCCTTGCCTCCATCCTTGATCCAATCTTTGAATCATCGTATCTCATTCGTTTCTTCCTCAAATTCTCGTAAGTTCGTCTTATTCTTCCTCTCTTAGCTTCCTCTATCCGTATTGGTAATAAAATTACCGTCTTTCTCGCTTTTTAATTTATCCGTCTTTCTCAAGGTGAATGATATTCATCTTTTATTATCTAATTGTATGTAGGTGGAGACTAGGAAGGTTTAGAATCGATTAAAGACGCGTAAAGGTAACGGTGAAGGGTTACTCGATATCATTTACGTGTTTTACATGATTTCTATGTTAAAATTCGTATTTAGAATACGATTAGAAAGCTTAGGAATTGTATTATTGATAATGATTGTTGTTAGTTGATGACTTTTGATGATGATTATTGATTGTTGATAGTTGTTAGAAGTGAATTATGAAAAGTGAAAATGTTTGAATGTATGTTGAAGGCTCTCGGGTGAACTGGAAACTCATTTCACGGGCGTGAAATACAAGTCACGGTCGTGACTTGTGCAGTTTCACTGCACTGACCCTTTTTCGTAAAATGATCATACCTCCTTCGTTAATTGCTTGTTTTAGGCTTGTGACCTATCGTTGGAACCGTAAGAGGATAAGATATCACCTCGACTTGAAATTTATGTATTTACATATCTAGAACTCTAGTTATGACAGTTTGAAGTGAACCCTTGTTTTAGTTAGTTTCCAAACTTGTTGTTTTGGAGAGGTATCTATGTTTCTTATTCATTATGCTTCATAAACTTGTTCAAATACTTATGTATCATGTATTGATTCATTTTTATCATAGTTAAGTTTATATATTTCCCTATTCACATGTTTTGTGACGGTTTGTGGTATGTCCTACTTTGAGTCGGTTTTTACAAATGATACGGTTTGAGCACTATTTTGTCTTGTGCTTTGTACTCTCATTCCTTGGCTACCTCCACGTTCGTAAGGCTGGAATGTCGGAACGAGGAGGTATCCTACTGCTTAATTGCATGTGTAGTGGGCATACGACGACGTTGTTGGGAGTTGAACGCATTGCGTTGATCGACCCGGCCGTCAAATGTTGTGTACTTGCGAGGTGGTGTTATTTGCATGTAGCGTACCGCTTGTTATGAGGCTTGTGCTCTTTTTCGCCTCTTTCGTGAATTATCGACCGAATTTGGGGTACTCGGCGTCAATGATTGACCGAGTCTTGGATGCGAAATGTCATCGCTTGTCGAATCGGAAAATGGTTATTCCGAGAGTCTGGCCAGGTTTAGACTAGGAACCGTATTATTATCGTCGTCCTACCAGAAGGAAATTAGTCCACATATACGAAATGTGCCATAGT
>JAIUZE010025805.1:0-37896 GCA_022085475.1 Heliosperma pusillum | reverse complement strand
TATATTTGTAATTATTTTTATGAAGACCGGTGACTCCCTCAAGACGGTGCCATTTTTGGAAGGTGTTCCAAGTGAAGAGGCAAGGGACCAAGGAGTTGGTTTCCGAATTTGTAATTATCTAGTTAATTTGATTAGCTTGGTGGCCATACTAAGATTTTTCCGTTGCTTGTTGCTTGCTTTATTTCCGCTCATGCCAAAATCGTCACACATGCATTTTATTTTCCGTTATTGTCAATTCAACGTTATTCACAATTCACCGACTTAGTTCACTTATAGGGAATTAATAACTAAATTGACAAGATCTCTCACATATTACAAAATTGAGATTAGCCTTACCAATTAGTAACACCTATGAATCCCGTGTTCATTAGGGCTACCACCCTCGTGTATCCCTTTTTACCTCGGGTAAGTAGGGTGATATGATCACAAGCTAAAATTGGATTGGACTCAACGAGATAAGCGTTATCTTGGGACTAGAAGATGGATTTAGTTGAAATCCGTCAACCAAGAGTTCTAAGAATAGAATTAGTCAAGTAATGACTTACCATTTCTAGATAAATGTAGCATGCGATGACTATTTTTATTTATAGATGGGTCTTGGAATCATTTATATAATTTAGTGAGAGGTCATTATATAAATGCTAAACTTGTTAAAATGTTTTTCAAGTAAATTAACAATGAATGTTTATATATTTCTTTTTGTTGTAGTAACCATATTCGCACAATGTCAACTTTATCCAACAACGCAACCTTGGGTAAGGACTCATGGTTGAGATCCGTCATGGACAAGTGTGTCCTAAAAGATGACGGAAGTAACTTCGTTGAATGGGAGTCAACGATCAAGAGCGCCGCGTTATCCGATAACGTGCTTCGCTACTTGGTCGAAGAGCCCCCCACCGAACCCGCGCCTAGATCCTCCGCGGTAGTTCGGGCCGAATATGACCTTTATTTGAAGGTTGCTAATGACGTCAAGAATGTCTTGATTTGGTCAATCTCACCCAAACTCAAACTCCAATTGATATTTCTCAATGCATATGCGATATTCACGAGGATTACGTCGATGTTTTCGCAAGCCCCTCAAATTCTCCAATATGACTCGGCTACGAAATTCTTTGACACTAAGCTTCAAAGGGGCCAAAACGTTGGCCCACACGTGCTCAAAATGGTTGAGCACGCGGACACCTTAGAGCGTCTAGGGTGCAAAGTTCCGAAGCAATTGGTGGTGGGTAAAATCCTTCATTCACTCACACCTAAGTTCACCCAATTTAGGGTGAATTATAACATGAATGGCATGGACAAGAGTTTCCATGAACTCCATGCACTCCTCACCCCAGCGAAGAGGGACATGGAGGCTAGTGGGAGTGAACCCAACGACGTTCTTTCCATGAAAATGAAGAACATGAACGTTGGGGTGAGAAAGGACAAGGGAAAGGGTAAGCCTCTTTTCAAGAAAGTCGGTAAGGGAAAGGGCAAGGTCTTTTATAAGTCCAAGCCCAAAGTCAACAAACACGCGGAGGCGGATTGCTATTATTGTAATGGCAAAGGGCATTGGAAACGCAATTGCCCCAAGTACTTGAAAGATAAGAAGGACGGTTGTGTGACAACGTCAGGTAAAATTCTTTCATCACTCTATATGATAGATATTAACTTTGCTAGTACATCTTCTTGGGTATTTGATACCGGTTGTGGTTCTCACCTTTGTAATCATGTACAGGGGCTGAAGGACGCGCAAGAACTAGCCAAGGGTGACGTGCACCTGCGCATGGGAAATGGAGCTAAGGTAGCCGCAGTTTCGTGGGCACTACGTTCTTCTTTTGCCTAATGGTTTAGAGTTGTATTTAAATAATTGCTATTATGTACCAACTCTTACCAAGAACATTATCTCCATTTCCGTGTTAGACATGGAAGGATTTTCATTTTGTATTAAGAACAATCGTTGTACTTTTTCTTTAAATGAAATGGTTTATGGCAAGGCCATTTCTATTGGAGGTATTTATGTTCTAGATATTGCAAAAGAGGTCTATCATGTAGAAAACAAGAAGCTCAAAACAGGTGAACCTAATCAATCATACCTTTGGCATTGTCGTTTAGGGCACATAAACGAATGACGCATAAAGAGACTTGTTTCATTTAAAGTACTCAAACCATTCGATTACGAATCTTATGGCGTATGTGAATCTTGTCTTCTAGGCAAGATGACTCGTGCTCCTTTTACGGGAAAAGGGACACGCGCAAGTGAAGTATTAGGACTTATACATACGGAAGTATGCGGTCCAATGACTATCCAAGCTAGAGGTGGTTATCACTACTTCATTACTTTTACTGACGACTTGAGTAGATATGGATATGTCTACTTGATGAGGAATAAAAGTGATGCTTTTGAAAAATTCAAAGAATTTCAAAATGAAGTAGAAAACCAATTGAATAAAAAGATTAAAGCCCTACGATCCGATCGTGGTGGTGAATACTTGAACAATGAATTTGATTCACTCCTAAAAGATTGTGGTATAGTATCACAATGGACTCCTCCTGGAACACCTCAATTAAATGGTGTGTCCGAAAGGAGAAATCGAACTTTATTAGATATGGTTCGATCTATGATGAGTCTAACAGAGCTTCCTGGTTATTTTTGGGGTTTTGCTATCTTATCTGCAATATTTTCACTAAATCGAAGCCCGACTAAAGCGGCAAACAAGACTCCATATGAGATATGGACAGGGAAAGTCCCTTAGTTGTCGTTTATGAGAATTTGAGGATGCGAGGCTTTTGTTAAGAATAAGTCTGACGATAAACTCGCACCCAAATCTGACAAATGTCTTTTCGTAGGATATCCAAAGGAATCACGTGCTTATTACTTCTACAATAAACACGAGGACAAAGTGTTTGTGTCTCGTGATGCAGTCTTTTTAGAAAATGATTTTATTTCTAAGAACAGAGTGGGAGAAAGTTTGAACTTGATGAAGTCCAAGAACCACAAACCGAAAAAGACGACGAGGAAAACGTTCCCTCTTCGTCTGACACGGTCATTATTCCTTCGGAACCTAGGAGGTCAAGCAGAATTAGTCATCAACCTGATAGATACCTTGGTATTATAGAGGAAGGTGATGACTATAATGTGTTACTTTTTGAAAGTAACGAACCTACTACCTACAAAACAGCCATTTCTAGTCCCGACTCAAAGCTATGGCTAGGAGCCATGCAATCCGAAATGGATTCTATGTACGACAATCAAGTATGGGACTTGGTTGATTTACCTAAAGAGGTAAGACCTCTTCAGTGTAAGTGGATCTATAAGATCAAAAGTGGCATATAAAAACATAATGATGTTTACAAAGCTAGATTGGTGGCAAAAGGTTTCACCCAAGTTCATGGTCTTCACTATGACGAAACTTTCGCCCCAGTCGCCATGCTTCGATCCATAAGGATTATCGTAGCGTTTGCCGCATTTCATAATTATGAGATTTGGCAAATCGATGTCAAAACCACCTTCTTGAATGGGATTCTAGAAGAGGAAGTGTACATGACACAACCTGAAGGTTTTGTGAATCCATCAAACCCTAAGAAGGTATGCAAACTTAAAAGATCCATCTATGGTCTTAAACAAACATCCATGAGTTGGAATCATCGTTTCGATCATGTAATTAAACAAAATGGTTTCACTCGAAGCGTCGAGGAACCATGTTTATACATGAAGTTTAGTGGGAGCAAAGTAACTTTTCTAGTCTTGTATGTAGATGACATACTACTCATTGGGAATGATATTCCAATGCTCACTTCTGTGAAGGAGTGGCTAGGGATACATTTCCAAATGAAAGACTTAGGAGAGGCCCAGCGCATCTTGGGTATCCGGATCTATAGGGATAGATCTAAGAGGATACTAGCATTAAGTCAAGAAACTTATATTGATAAGATTCTTGATCGGTTCAACATGAAAGACTCTAAGAGAGGCTTTCTTCCTATGGGAAGTGGGATCACTTTGAGCAAATCAGAGTGCCCTACAAAACCCGAGGAGATTGAACGCATGAAATTGATCCCTTACGCATCTGTTGTTGGATCAATCATGTATGCTATGATGTGCACTCGTCCCGATGTTGCATATGCTTTGAGCATGACAAGTCGTTACCAAGCAAATCTAGGTGAGAGTCACTGGATAGCCGTAAAGAACATCCTTATGTACTTGAGAAGGACCAAAGATTCGTTCTTAGTGTTTGGAGGCGAGACTGAGTTACGTGTAAAAGGTTACACAGATGCCAGTTTTCAAACAGATAGGGATGATATGAAATCCCAATCCGGCTACGTTTATATGATGAATGGAGGAGCTGTTTGCTGGAAGAGTTTCAAGCAAAGCGTTACAGCGGATTCTACAACAGAAGCAGAGTACCTTGTAGCGTCTGAAGCTGCAAAGGAAGCTGTGTGGATTCGACAATTTTTGGAATGACTAACAGTAGTCCCTACTGCCAAAAATCCTATCACGATTTATTGTGATAACAGTGGGGCTATTTTTCAAGCAAAAGAGCCCAAGTCTAGTAACAAGTCTAGACATGTACTTAGGAAATATCATGTAATTAGAGATTACGTGGACAGAAAGAAAATTGACATTTGTAAGGTTGGGACATATGACAACATTGCTGATCCTTTAACCAAGCCTTTAGATTATGTAATATGTAATAATTGAATGTTGTATTAATTATTTCATATATGATAATTGCATTCATTGTTCGAGTTTCATTATAAACTCTTTTATTTAGTTTGACTAAATTTAATACTTTGTTTATCCGAATCGATTGTAAGACAATGTTAGACCCTATTCAAGTGAATAGGACGAACTTAGTATTTTGTCCCTAGTCACTCAATGAGGTGACGTCTCGGAGTGACTAGATTGTAAGTCGATCGATGGTTGGTTCAGCACCATGGGGTCATGGAGATGACTGGTCGTTTACATAGACAGACTATAAACCTTCTGTAACTTGCAGTCCTTTCCTGTCAGCAGTTTTTCCATCTCAACTACTTCTTTACTCTGTGAGCTTCCAGCTTCAGCAGTGCTGGAAATCAAGGCGATCTCCAGAGGATCCCTATTCAAACATAAAGAAAGACAGTCATCAATAGTTAAATCAACAATATCGACTCTATGACATGTCTCTTCTAGCATGAGGTGTTTCATGGCATTATCTAAGTTGAAAGTGATTGTGTCATCCCCCACTGTTAGTGTAAGTCTCACATTCTTAACATCTATGACCGCCCCTGCAGTATGGAGGAATGGTCGTCCCAAGATGATAGGAATTTGGGTGTCCTCAGCCATATCTAAGACAACAAAGTCAACTGGTATGAAAAACTTCCCTACTCTAACCGGTACGTCTTCTAAAATCCCCAAAGGGTGTTTAATAGAACGGTCGGCCATTTGTAAGGTCATGGTTGTAACAGTAAGTTGACCCATATTAAGCCTTTTGCATATAGAAAATGGCATTACACTAACACTAGCCCCTAAATCACAAAGGGCTTTATTAATGGCTAAGCAACCTATATTACAAGGAATAGAAAAACTCCTTGGATCCTTTAGCTTAGGTGGTGATCTGGATTGCAACACAGAACTACATTCCTCAGTAAATGCAACTGTCTCCACTTCATTAAAGGACCGCTTCCTTATCAATATATCCTTCATAAACTTTACATAAGCCGGCACTTGTGTGATCAACTCCGTAAAAGGTACACTCACTTGAAAATTCTTGACCACTTTCATAAACCTCCCAAACTGTTTATCAAGATTGGATTTATGTTGGCGGTGCGGAAAGGGAAGTGCAATGGCGATTGGCTCGGCTTCCTTTGCTTTTAAAGATGAATTAGAAGACTTACCAACATGATCAGGGGTTGCTCGATCGAGCAATGGGGTTGCTCGATCGAGTTTTTCAGAACAGTAACTTTCATAAACTTCCCGAGCAGAATTTTCGAAAATTTTCTGGGTTGCTCGATCGAGCAAGGGGTGCTGCTCGATCGAGCAACCTCTTTTTCAGCCCCTTTTTCGCTGTTTTTCGAACTTTGACCAGCAACTTCCATACTTTCAATGGTTTCATCCCCTTTCATTTTCGGGCCTTTGTAATGGGTTCCACTCCTCAAATGATAGCATTGGCTTGTTCATGTGGAGGGTGTCCTTGAGGAGGAAGATTACCTGGCTGTTTGTGTGGATTTTGAATTGCCAATTGGGCAATTTGAGTATCAACCATCTTGTTATGAGCTATCAGTTGTGAGATCTGAGCATCTTGCTTTTGTTGTATCATAAGACTTTGCTGCAACATGGCTTTCAATTCCGCCATATCATTACTTGGAGGTGGTGGAGGTGGAGGTTGTTGAAAGTTTTGGCCTCCTTGATTGGAACGATTGTAATTACCTTGGGAATTGCTATTCTGGGGAATCACAATTCCCAAGAACCTTGTTGCGTAGGTGGCGGTGGGGTAGGATTAAGAACATTCTGACTTCGGCAGGAGAAATTGGGATGCTCTCTCGTCCTTTCATTGTAAAAGTTAGAGTAAGGTGTACCTTGCTTAAAAGATTGAAAGGCAAGTACTTGTTCAACCGTACTCATACACTCAACTGCATTATGCCCCATAGTACCACATCTTTTACATGTTGGCTCTTGTTGAACCATGGCATGAACCGTTTGTTTATTTTCCAAAGGATTTTGAAGTTTGTAACTCGGCAATTTTGGCAGTTAATGCCTCCAACTGAGCAGCAACGGCATTGTCTGAACCTCCTCTCCTTGCATTAACCCTGGGATTACCATACTCAGCAGTGTGAGTAGCCATCTCACCAATCAACTTCCAAGCATTAGCATCAGTAGTGTTATTTTGGAATCTCCCATTGGCAGCAGAATCTAGCAATGTTCTCTGATCATCATATAACCCATTATAAAACTGGTTGCATAGGAACCAAGTATCAAAACAATGATGTGGAACAGACTTGACAAGCTTTTTGAAGCGAACCCAGGCCTCATTAAAGTTCTCAGTGGGACCTTGTTTGAAACTTGTGATTTGACTTCGAATGACATTGGTTTTCTGTGGCGGAAAGTATCTTTTATAGAATGCAATAGCCAAAGAAATCCAATCGGTGATGCCAAGTGCAGCCATATCTAACTCACTCAACCAATCTTCTGCCCCGTCTCGTAGTGAAAAGGGAAACAACACCAATTTGATCTGATCTTGCGTTACCCCACTCATTAAAGGAATAGAGCAAAAATAGTTGGTGAATTTCTTCATATATTTAGCAGGATCCTCACCGGGGCTTCCTCCAAACATGTTTCGCTCCACCAAAGAGATATAAGATGAATGAATCTCAAAAGTGCTATTACCCGTAGTAGGGAGTTGAAATCCCTTGGGAATAGATGCAACGGTAGGCTCCGAGTGGCTGGCAAGAGTAGGCGTGGTTGTAGTGGGTGCAGAAATATGTGTATCCTCTTCTAAGGATGGTTTTTCTGCGACAAATTCGGCGTAAACTGTGTCAAGCGTACTCAAGTCTTCCGCTTCTTGAATTTCCTTCCAAAAGTTTCGTCTAGCTCGGAGAGTCTTTTCTGATTCGGAATCGTAGGGTACGAGATCGGACCTAGAACACCTGGGCATAAACAAAAACTAAAGAAAAGGATGAGAACTGTCTCAAGGAACTTAGGTTCCCTGAGACGAAAAAGACAAATTAAGTACAAACAAACAGAAAACTGTTCTTCACTGGCCGCGGGTTTCTTTACGGACCCTCGACGAAATCCAATTTGTTCTTGGCGTCGAGACCATTAGAAGCTGAAACAGCCCATAAGTCGTATTTGTCACCATTAAACTTGGTTTGTGTCAGCAATAAACTAGGGATGTCCGAAGGGTGAAGATACAACGGAGACGATGGTGGTATGGTCATACCGTCGATTCCCTTAGATTTACTGTTGCCGTCTCCACTCTTGGTCATGATAGCACAAAAAATACAGTTAGGAGCCTCTGTCCCATTTGGTGTCCCATTCGGTGTCCCACTCTATACAGATTCTGACACATCAACCAATTAATATATATACTGCATATTTTATTCCTACAATAGGTGATGTGTTAAAATCTGTATGGAGTGGGACACAGAATGGGACACAAAAGTGGGACAGAGGATCCTTACTGCAAAAAATATTGGTTTCGTTTCATGTATTATTTGTTGTGCGATTTGATGTACGTGGGTAGCGTAAGCGATGATCAAACTTATCGCTCTGATGCCATGATAAACGTAGATGTAAAGGCTATTAAGTCAAATATTAGTAATAATAACCAAAAACGTAATACATGCTCTGTTTATATACAACACTAATACATTGAATAACCTAGTCAAACTTACCTAAAACGGGAGATATACAAAATAATTATAACCACCATATATACGTGAGAATATACTAGAATATATCGGCCACATATATTCTTACATCGCCAGTAAGGAGAGGCCGGGTAGGGGTCGAGGTGAAAATAGGAGGGGTAGAACAGTGGTGGACCTAGGATTTTCGTGGTGGGGGTCACAATTTCTTTCCGAGGTGTGGTTGTCTTAATGAGCTTCAAGAAACCACATTTTTTAAACCATTAATCATGACAAATTTAGAATTTCAAAATAAATTAATTCGTATTTTACTAATATATCGTACACTCTGGAAAAAAAAATTATGTAAAGAAAAGAATATTAAAACTATTGATAGATTATTTTATTTATTTTAAAATTCTCCAATTGATAATTTCTCCTATACTTCATAATTAAACTTAAGTTATTGGAACAATTAAGCCTATGAAGAAAAAAAACTCGCATAATATGTGATGATTAAATTACCTTTAATATATAAAATACACAGTGCAAATTAATGACTATAGTTTAAATAAGTACTCTGTCCTGGTCATTTGTTTACCTTTACTTTTGGCACAATTATTAAGGAAATGGTAGGGGACCATTTGTGGTAGTCCTTGGTGGATGACAAGTGGACAATAGTTCCATTGGGACATCAAATTACTCATAGAAAACATTCTCAATATAGAAAGGTAAACAAATGAATGAGACACCCTAAAATGGATATGGTAAACAAATGACCGGGACGGAGGGCGTATTTGACTTCTTATATAGCAAAAGCTCGAGTTGTAGAAGTGGTTAATAAGTTAGTTTCTTATTTATTCAAAAGACTGGGGTTCAAGTCTCACAAGAAGCACAATCAACCTATTTCTCTTTAAGGTATTTTGATGATTAATAATTACACTATTTGGTAGTTATCTATTCTGAAACAAAGCAAAAAAAAACTACTCAACATTAAAAAAAAAAATGGGATGGGGTGGCACATGACCCCAGAAACCCACGTGGGTCCGCCCCTGGGGTAGAATGGTTAAAAATGTACTTTAATGAATGTGTAATACTTGTGTCCCAAATGAGGATTTGTGGTGCCAAATTGGGTATAGAAACTAATCAAATGACTCAAAGTGTAAATTATTGGACTTTTCTATTACGCAACTATGATAAAACCTTTTTTTTGCATACTTCTATTTATACTTCAAAAATTAGTGCTTACTTCACAGTTTGTTTTATTTATTTTTACTGTTGTTGTTGTTGTTGCTGCTGCTCTGTGACTGTAGAGCAGCGTAAGCTTCTTATGGTCTACGCCTACAACCTTAGGACCACATTCGAGACGGGAGTGCAACTCTGTGATGTGTTTGTTCACTCCTTCTGCACAGTCAATCACATGAGTTTTGGCCTTGAAATCATCATTTTTTGTATCATAGGAATTCTGTTGGTATGCCAGAGTAATGTTTATATGGCCTCTTCATTGGGGTGGGGCAAAGAAAAATCATAAGCAAGCACAATTCACATTGCCAAAAAGAATCCAAATCAGCTCACACAACCTCGTGGCATTCCTCTAAAACAAATTCAGGACGAGCCTCGTTTACGTCTCTAACAATGAGTTAAACCAGTAGTGCGATCAGTAGCTGCAAAGCATTTGTGTTCCAAGACACTTAACAATCATTAGAGCCTTTCTCATTTCATTAACATAAGATAAGAAATTAACTGATGTTCATAAGGTAAGATCATTTGGCACATGTAATATCTTCTGTTTTCTTTGATAGTTCTGTAGCAACTTGCATCTTTTAATAGGCCTTGCTCTTGAAGCTTTTTGGCGTAATATTGCAGGTACATATATACGGCTGCAATCCAGCAACGCCTTTGCTATGAGTAAAGATAACAGCTCAAAGGTTTTCCAAGCAGTCCCGCTAATTCACTACAGCCATCAGCTAGCGATAATGTCCGTGAGAATATCAGGGATCACTTCACAGTTCACTGCACTCTATATCTCTACGCAGCGAAAGACCCTCGATTTATGTTAACACAATAACACCCACCGTACATGTTTGTCCTTGTTTATTTGGAAATCACACCGCTTCTAGTTCCAATCACACCTTGTTTCATTCATTCTCTTTTTCTTCCCCTGATATTTAGTAAATGAGCAATGATCAGCTGAAGTTCATCAATTGTTGCGCATAACTTATCATCAAAAGTTCAATGCACAAATGAAGAACAAATTCGCAAATGTGAGATAATCAAAACAGGATAATACAAATTCATTGAGCAATAAGCAAACTTAAGAATCATGTCTCACTGTGTAATGAATCATAGCAAAAAAAAAAAAAGTAACATCATGCAATTGAAATACGATAAGCACATGCTTCACAAAGTGTCAAACATCAGCAGCAGGATACTTAATAGCATTCGCTACTAAAAGTTAAACTTCAAATCTAACCAATTTCAACCCCTTGTAGATAGACCTGGCAACGGGTCGACCGGGTCGGGTACTGGGTACGTTAGGTTGGTTTCAGGCTCACAATAATTCGGGTCGTGGTGGGTCAGGTCGGTTTATTTTGGGTTCCGGTCATTTTCGGGTCGATTATTATCTACTTATTTAGGGGTAATGGTTAGGTTGCCACAATAAGCATTCATGGTCGGGTCATACAGTATCTGGTCAATTCAGGTTACGAGTCAAGCTTGGGTCCGCAGTTCAGGTGTTGGGTTAGGTTTGAATCGGGTTATTCCGGTCAGGTCATTCTGGCCGAGTTAACTTTGACAGGTCAACTTGTAGGTGAAAAATAGTTATATTTGCCTTGTCAAAATGGTGTACACAAGTACAATTCAGTTATTTTGGTGCGACCTACACAACCTAATTAGACTAACAAGAATAGCAATCAAGGCACTGACCAAGTCACCTATTAACTCAAAACAACTAATATATGAAGAAGGATCAGCACAAGTAGACATAAATCAATTTTCTATGTGCTTTATTCAAGCATTTATAAATATAAAGATATGGAGGTAATACAGAAAGGAAAAAAGCGTCAATCACTCTTGACGCAGTCCTGCAAGTTTAATTTCCCATAGATACTTTAATACAGTAGTGACTACCACTGCTTTTGCTTTATAGAATTAGACGTAAGAACATAAGAAGCTTCAATGGTCTTAAATTGACATGAGAAAAATTTGAAATAATTAGAATCCTTCAGTATATTTTAGTTGAAAATACAGCCATAAATATAAACTGAAACAGCTTCCAAATAAACTACTATTAAAAAAAAGCCAACCATGGGACTGGTAGCTGCTACTGCTAGTATTCTGGCACTCATGTATCATATTTGTTGGGTGCAGAATATATGCTGCAAGTAAAATTACTCAGACCTGAGTTTATTATGAACGAGATCAGAAGGGGAATGTTAAACAGAATTAAGAATGCTTGTTATTGTGAGGCAATTGTCTTGATGTAATTGAGCGTTCTGTTGAGAATATCTTTGATGTTATAATGTAACGGTCATATCAGATATGATGTAAAGGTCCAAGTTGTTTGGTTATTAAAGATAGGAATACTCTTTCACCAAAGAAAAAAGGCCAGCCATGCTGGAAATAGACTTACATAATTAAATTTCCACCATGTCAATAATACATCACACTCTTGTTAATGCTCTTTGAATACCTATCAGAATCTGATTAAATTACTAGTAAGTCGATGACTAACAATTCTCAACACAGGGAATTAACCATCAATTTTTGCAACAAGGAAGCACTTTAACAACTTACACTTGCCTGTTTGTCAGTCATATTTTCTCCTCGAGTTTCACTCACGAGTTACTTGATCGGTTCACCCATTCTCTTCTTCTCCACTAGTGAAAAGAAAACAAGCAATGTTCACTAGAAATCACTAATGAGTACTCAGAGCATACAGTCACTTAACAAATTCATTAAACAAAGTAGACATAAAATGGAATCCCTTAGTATATTTGATGAAATACATATGTTACAATATGCACAAATGAATAAAAAATTATATACACAGATTTGAACACTAAAGAAACATAGCTTTAGGATAAAGAAAATAATCGCCCATTTAGAAATTTGTTAAGCATGAATATCAAAATAGCAAAGACCCACATACCTTTATTCTCCAGAAAATACTTTTGAAGCAAAGCTTTGTCTGTATCGGTAACATTAGGGGAAGTGAGTAAGCAGAGAAATAAAGAAGTTGTGTCCACATCAGCAGCAAATCCTTGGCTTGTCATAGTGTGAAGATGATCCAAAGCCATCCCAATATCATTAGCATTGAGACATCCTTTAATAATTGTATTGTAAGAGCGTTCATTTGGAGAACATCCATTATCCGCCATATCCTTTAAAATTTTGGTTGCATCACCTAACAATCCTTGCCTACATAGCACTTTGATCATTATATTGTACGTTGTTACATTTGGATGCAACCGCTTTGCAACAAGAGTAGAAAACACCTCTACTGCTTCAACTAGTTGCCCGGCCTCACAAAGGCCATTAATTATGGTGTTATACGTAGTAATATCAGGCGCCACTCCATTATTCTCCATTTCTTTACGTATGGAGATCGCCTCATCAACCTGTGCATTTCTTAAAAAGCCGTCAAGCAATGCATTATAAGTGACCACATCGGGTGCTACACTTCGATCTTGCATATCTTTAAAAAGTTTAATCGCAAACTGGAGTCTCTTATCCTTGCATAAGGCATCTATAATAGTGCAATAGGTGTACACATTTGGGTTGATACGGGTTCCTTTAAGATGCATATCCTCGAGCATCTCCAAAGCTTTGTCAACCTTTTTAGACTTGCAATATCCATTGATTAGGGTGCTAAAAGTCACAATATTAGGCATGAGACCATCTTTGACCATAATATCCAATAGCTTTTCTGCCTCCTCCATCTCGCCACGCAAGCAGTATCCATCCAACAAAGTATTGTAGGTAATGATGTTAGGGTGCACACCTCTCTTAGTCATGGATTCAAAAATAGCCCTTGCTTCAACAACATTTCCCTCTTTACAGTAACTGTCAACTAAGGTGCTGTAGGTTTGAATATTGGGAGCAATGTTGTTGTCCAGCATCTCAGTCAAAAGTTGTTTGGCATGATCCCAGTACCCTAAACTACAGACCCCTCGAATTAAGGAAGTATAGGTAACAACATCGGGCAAAATGGTCTTGGCTTTCATCTCCTTGAAAAGGCTAAGGGCTTGAGGTAACAATTGGTCTTTACAAAGGCTGTCAATGATGGTGCTATAAATGACAAGACCAGGCTTAAAAGGGGCTTTAGACTCCATATTTTGAAGCAAGCGAAGAGCACCAGCATTATCGCCAGAGCGGCAGAGACCTCTAAACATAGAACCATAAGTAACAAGGGAGGGGTGTATATTAAGCTTAACGATTTTATCCAATAACCGAACAGCTTGACGTAATTTATCAGAATCAATGAGGCCATTGAGTAAGGTAGTGATAATGATAATATCAGGTGCATAGCCAAGCTTAAGGTTTTTACCTAGAAGAGAAAAGGCAAAATCGACACGGCCCAAACCGCAGTAGCACTTGGCGAGAATACCAACAGAATGCATATCGGGACGGAGAC
The DNA here is from genome assembly GCA_022085475.1 of Heliosperma pusillum. Taxonomy (NCBI): domain Eukaryota; kingdom Viridiplantae; phylum Streptophyta; class Magnoliopsida; order Caryophyllales; family Caryophyllaceae; genus Heliosperma; species Heliosperma pusillum. The sequence goes on along the minus strand of JAIUZE010025805.1, from coordinate 23,963 downwards.
CGGCCACTTCAAGCTGATTAAAGAGAGTAATGACAGTATAAAAAGGGGGATTGGGTTTAATCTTAGACATAGCATTAAATAATTGAGTGAAGACGATAATAGAAGGACGAGGACGAAGAGAGTTCAATTGATGAAATATCGAAACCGGAATATCAACTTTGGTAAACCCTAATCGACATTGTTCTCTAACAGAATTGAGAAATAATTGGGGATCGTCCTTAAAACGAGGAGTGAGAATAGCGAAATGACGAGGGTAGTTAATGCGAAGAGATTGAAAAGAGAAGAGTCTAAGAAGATTACCAGAAGCTGTCACCATTTTAATCACCATTTTTCTCCTTTTAAGTTCTCTCTACCAGATTTCTCACTATCAACTACGGTCTATGGAGTTGTTATAAGTTATAACAGTAGACTCCTCCCTATATGTTCAGCCTCCGTATATAAAGTCTCGTTTAAGACGGGTTGATTGTCATTGCGCAAAGAGATTTGAGAGGACAAGTGTGGTTTTCATTTTTGACCCGTCTTAAATGAGAATCTGTGTATTTTTGTTTCAATAAGTCTCCCAACTATCACTTTTCGACTTAAGTTTAAGTTTAAGATTAAGACGAGTAAATAGGATCTCTTATAATTAAATGTAATTATTTTGGATAAAAAGTTACGAGAACAATTTTTAAAGTTGTAACATTTTGTAGTTATAATATGGCTGCATTTTATCACGTCAACAATGTAGACGAAAAGTGTCCGTCTAGAATGAGAATTTGTCATTTTATTTATTTATCGTTATAAAAAAATGAGTAATTTTAATTTATTGTTATATACTCCAGTTTTTAATGCATTACTTGGTTTTATACATTTTCAAAATAGAAGTGGTGTCAGTTTGTGCAGAAATAAGATCATACAACCAGATGTATATGAACATAGTATATGAACATAGTACATCCAATATCAATCTACTTGAGCTTATATGCAATCTTTTTGAGCTATTAATTTTTTTTAGTTACACTTAGTTTTTTAGATGTCAATATTAATATCTAATTGAAATTATATGTAATGTTTTTGAGTTTCATAATAATATTTTGAGTTTCACATTTATATAAAGGTGCTCAAATTTTTTTCAATAAAGCTCATAAAATGTACATATAAGCTCAACTTCTTCATTATAAAGCTCTTAATCTATAACTACTGGTTGTATAGTCTACTAATTGCAATTTGTGAGGTGGTTGGTTTGGAACTTTGGATTTAGGTTGTTTGGTTGTAGCGGTGGGCTTAGGATCGAGAGGTGGCGTGTCGTACGTCATAAGAAGAGGATTGTCGCTCCAGATTTACACAGTTTTGATATATCACAGTAATACCGCTCACAATCCGGTAAAAAAATAACAATTAAAAAGTGTTTCACAAACTTCAGAATTTACAACGGAGTGTAGGAATTACTCAATTACCCATTTTTGCAAGATCATATAATGAGATTTAACTATGCATATTAAAGACTGCTTCGTCCCATGTAACTTTTCCCACCACATTATATCGAATGTTACTGAAGCTTGGTTAGGAGTATCGGACTACATGTCCAAATGCTAAACTCAGCTACATAGAATAAAAAAAACATGTTTTTGGCATAAAATGAAGTATTTAACTGTCATAACATGTCCAGGGTGTTGGACTTGAATATCGGTGAAACGGGTACGTGAGGTAATATTACGGGCAAAAGTAATACTGGTATAAATTACATCTTGGCCACGACTTATGTGATAAATCTAAGTACAAAACAAAAAGTCATTTAAAAGATGACCTTTCCATTGACCTGCAATTAGGAGGATGGTGAAAAGAACTTGCCTGGGCATGCTAATTGATCAGGAAGCTATTGAAAAGCCGATATTTGAATTTGTCCAGACGGTAAAAAATCAAAGAATGAGGCTGCAGTTTCGAAAGCGTAATTTACGAAAAATAATAGTCACTCAGAAACAGGGATGCAGCTGCTAACAATCAACTCTACCATGCACGGATCTCATCAACTATTATAAATTGAAAGCAAACAAATTGTTTTAAACCAGATATTCAAAAAGAAAACACACGACATAGTAGTGTAAACACCAGCAGAAAACCCTTGCCTCCTCATACTAGAAGATGTTTCAAGGAATTACCAACATTATTATACTGAGAAATCCATTGATGATTGAATTACAGTACGTGAATTCTTACGAGAACATTCATCGTCGGCCATCTCCTTCAAAAGTTCAATTGCATCACCTAACAATCCTTGCCTGCATCACATTATTTTTCAATCAAACTTGAAGAGTTGAAGCAAATAATACTTAGAAGGTAGTAATTTTGAAGATGACAATTTTCCGTTTCTGATAAGGTCCAGTTCAACACAGTTTTCTGAAAACTGACCTGATATCACGGTACCAAAACTAATGAACTAATATATAGTCACTAATTAACACAGAATTCTGAAAACTGATATGAGGTGAAGGAATATAGCATAAACTAAAATTACTATTACTATTACTAATAATTGTGTCGCCAAGCTACCAAAAACACTAAACATTGGCAGAAAGGGAATAAAACAGCAATTAACATGAGACTTGTTTCATAAACAGTCTGCTTGATCATTCCAGGTGAAAAGAAAATCCACGCCACTGAAATATTTGCCACCGTAAACAGAAGAAATGTCGAGAAAATGGACATCTTAAACTAGGCTACATAGGAAACCAACATACAACCAGGATACATGTCTTCCAAAATTAGGAATGGAACTATTGCTTGTTTCAATCTATGTATGCTAAAAAGTTTACGCCTCACAATTCCCCATTTGCATAGATAGTGGATTTCCATATAAATATTTTGCGGATATAACATAACTTTAGGGCGAGGACAAGGTGTCTGCTTTGATCAACCAAAAGGGACATTAAAAAGCTAAAATACGAGTCAGAAGCAAGCATAAGTCATGTTACCAGAAAAATATTACGAAGTACAAATCAGACCGTACAACCCCAAGCCTTCTCCCAAAACAACTGTTGGAAAGCCTTGTTAACATCTCTTATAATATGAGTTTACCGAGTAATGTGATCACCAGTTGCAAAGATTTTTTTTTACATGACAATTACAAACATTGAAGCCTTTCTCATTTCATTAGCATTAAGAAATCAAGCGATGTTCATACCAAAGGTGTGATCATTTGGAGCACATCTAATGTCTTCTGTTTTCTTAGATAGTTCTGTTGCGACTTGCATACCTTAGCAGACCTTGCTCACAAAACTTTTTCACCATTTGCTACACAAAAAGAGCAGCTCAGCGGTTTCCTCATACGGCCAAACTAACTAGGTCATCTATGATAGTGTGTACGTAATAACATAAGGGACCACTCACCACTCATGTTCTCCATTTCTGCAGAACAAGACCATTGATTTGTGTTAGCACAGTCGCAACCGTCTTACTTGCTTACCCATGTTTTCTTGGCATACACGCAGCCTCTCAATTACCATCACAACTTGCTTCATTTATTCTTCTTTCTTCTCCTGGTCATTAGTAAATGAGTAAAATGTTCAGTTTAACATCACCAATTTTTGCTCACAATTTTATCATCAGAACTTCAATGTACAAATAAGCTGACAGCGAAAGATAAGTTTAGAAGCACAAGAGAAGGCTAAGGTTTCAAATTTTGGTGAAAGGCATCAGCCGTTAATCCATTATCAAAATAACTAAGTGCCATATACCATTATTCTCCAGAAAATACTTTCTAAGAAAAGCTTTGTATGTATCACTAACATTAGCGAAATTGAGTAAGCCGATAAATAAAGACGCAAGGCTGGCATCAGCTGCGAATCCTTTGCTCCTCATACAGTGAAGATGTTCCAAAGCCATTGCAATATCATTACTAGTGAGAAATCCGTTAATAATTGTACTGAAGGTGCGTGTATTTGTGTCCACCATCTCCTTTAATATTTTAATATTTATATTGTAGGTGCGTGCATTTAATATTTTGGTTGCATCACACCATCTCCTATACAGAAATCACTCAGTTTAGATTATCACAAAAAAAAACTTAAACAAAACACGGATTAGAACTCAAAAAAGACAGCTTTAGGATGATAAGGACTAAGGAGAATTATCGACCACTTAATTAATTTGTTAAGTAAAGTAGAGCTAAATATTAAAATATGTCATAGCCTCCATTAGTTGTTTCTCAAAAATATTAATATCAAAATAGCAAGAGCCACATACCATTTTTCTCAAGAAAATACTTTTGAAGTAAAGCTTTATCTTCGTCGCCAACATTAGGAGCAGTGAGTAAGCCGAGAAATAAAGATGCAGTGCTGGCATCAGCCGCAAATCCTTTGCTCCTCATACATTGAAGATGTTCCAAAGCCACAACGATATCATTAGCATTGAGAAATCCTTTAATAATTGTATTGTAGGTGCATTCATCTCGAGGACATTCACTCTCCACCATATCCTTTAGAATTGTGGTTGCATCACTTACCCGCCCTTGCCTACACAACACTTTAATTTGAATATTATAAGTAGTTACATTTGGCTGCAACCGCTTGGCTACAAGAGTAGAGAACACCTTTTCCGCTTCAACTAGTTGCCTGGCTTCACAAAGGCCATTAATTATGGTACTATATGTAACAATATTAGGTGCCACTCCATTATTCTCCATCTCAATTCGTAAGGAGATCGCTTCATCAATTTGTCCATTTCTTAAAAGGCTGTCGAGCAAGGTATTGTAAGTGAACACATCCGGTGCCACACCACGATCCTGCATATCTTTAAAAAGTTGATTCGCAAGGTCGAGTCTCTTATTCTTACACAAGGCATCTATAATCGTGTTGTAGCTAATAACATTTGGGATGATATGTGTTCCTTTAAGATGCATGTCTTGGAACATGGCCATGGCTTTGTCAATCTTTTTAGACTTGCAATATCTATTTATTAAGCTACTGAAAGTCACAACATTAGGCATGACCCCATCTTTGACCATAATATCAAGTAGCTTTTCTGCCTCCCTCATCTCTCCGCGCAAACAGTACCCATCCAACAAAGCAGAGTAAGTAATAATGTCGGCATGCATGCCTCTCTTAGTCATATATTCAAATATAGCCCTTGCTTCAACAACATTTCCCTCTTTACAGTAACTATCGACTAAGATGTTGTAAGTTTCAATATTGGGAGCAATGTTGTTGTTCAACATCTCAACCCACAATTGTTTAGCATCATCCCAACTACCTAAACTACAGAGACCTTGGATTAAGGTAGTATAGGTTACAACATCGGGCAAAATGCTCTTGGCTTTCATCTCGTTGAAAAGGCAAAGGGCTTGAGGCAACAGACGGTCTTTAGAAAGACTATCAATGATGGTGCTATAAATGACAACATTGGGCTTAAAAGGGGATCTAGATTCCATATTTCGAAGCAAGCGAAGAACGCCAGCATTGTCGCCAGAGTGACAAAGACCTTTAAACATGGAACCATAAGTAACAAGGGAGGGGTGTATATGAAGCTTGACGATTTTATCCAATAAGTGAACAGCTTGACGTAATTTATCAGAATCGATTAGTCCATTGAGTAAGGTAGTGATAATGACAATATCAGGTGCATAGCCAAGCTTAATGCGCTTACCCAAAAGAGACGAGGCAAACACGGCCCAATGAACAATAACATTTGGCGAGAATACCAATGGAATGCATATCGGGACGGAGGCCGCACAATTGAAGCTGATTAAAGAGAGTGATAATATGAGGTGGATATCCAAGCTTAAGGTATTTACCTATAAGAGAAAAGGCAAAATCGACACGGCCTAAGCCGCAGTAACATTTGGCTAGAACACCAATTGAATGACTACTGGGACGGAGACCGGAGAATTCAAGCTGATTAAAGAGAGTAATGACAGTAGAAAAAGGGGGATTGGGTTTAATCTTAGACATAGTATTAAATAATTGAGTAAAGACGGTAACAGAAGGACGAGGACGAAGAGAGTACAATTGATGAAATATCGAAACCGGAACATCAACTCTAGAAAACACTAATCGACATTGTTTTCTAACGGAATACAGAAATAATTGGGGATCGTCAACGGTACGATTGAAAGAAGGAAAGTAATTTGGGGAAAGTAATTGGGAATGAAATCGGAAAGTATAAGGATAGCAATCAAGAATAGCAATCAAGGCACTGACCAAGTCACCTATTAACTCAAAACAACTAATATATGAAGAAGGATCAGCACAAGTAGACATAAATCAATTTTCTATGTGCTTTATTCAAGCATTTATAAATATAAAGATATGGAGGTAATACAGAAAGGAAAACAGCGTCAATCACTCTTGACGCAGTCCTGCAAGTTTAATTTCCCATAGATACTTTAATACAGTAGTGACTACCACTGCTTTTGCTTTATAGAATTAGACGTAAGAACATAAGAAGCTTCAATGGCCTTAAATTGACATGAGAAAAATTTGAAATAATTAGAATCCTTCAGTATATTTTAGAACATACAACCATAAATAAAAACTGAAACAGCTTCCAAATAAACTACTATTAAAAAAAAGCCAACCATGAGACTGGTAGCTGCTACTGCTAGTATTCTGGCACTCATGTATCATATTTGTTGGGTGCAGAATATATGCTGCAAGTCAAATTACTCGAACCTGAGTTTATTATGAACGAGATCAGAAGGGGAATGTTAAACAGAATTAAGAATGCTTGTTATTGTGAGGCAATTGTCTTGATGTAATTGAGCGTTCTGTTGAGAATATCTTTGATGTTATAATGTAACGGTCATATCAGATATGATGTAAAGGTCCAAGTTGTTTGGTTATTAAAGATAAGAATACTCTTTCACCAAAGAAAAAAGGCCAGCCATGCTGGAAATAGACTTACATAATTAAATTTCCACCTTGTCAATAATACATCACACTCTTGTTAATGCTCTTTGAATACCTATCAGAATCTGATTAAATTACTAGTAAGTCGATGACTAACAATTCTCAACACAGGGAATTAACCATCAATTTTTGCAACAAGGAAGCACTTTAACAACTTACACTTGCCTGTTTGTCAGTCATATTTTCTCCTCGAGTTTCACTCACGAGTTACTTGATCGGTTCACCCATTCTCTTCTTCTCCACTAGTGAAAAGAAAACAAGCAATGTTCACTAGAAATCACTAATGAGTACTCAGAGCATACAGTCACTTAACAAATTCATTAAATGAAGTAGACATAAAATGGAATCCCTTAGTATATTTGATGAAATACCTATGTTTCAATATGCACAAATGAATAAAAATTTATATACACAGATTTGAATACTAAAGAAACATAGCTTTAGGATAAAGAAAATAATCGCCCATTTAGAAATTTGTTAAGCAAAATAGAGCTAAATACATGTCATAGTCCATTGCCAAAACATGAATATCAAAATAGCAAAGACCCACATACCTTTATTCTCCAGAAAATACTTTTGAAGCAAAGCTTTGTCTGTATCGGTAACATTAGGGGTAGTGAGTAAGCAGAGAAATAAAGAACTTGTGTCCACATCAGCAGCAAATCCTTGGCTTGTCATAGTGTGAAGATGATCCAAAGCCATCCCAATATCATTAGCATTGAGGCATCCTTTAATAATTGTATTGTAAGAGCGTTCATCTGGAGAACATCCATTATCCACCATATCCTTTAAAATTTTGGTTGCATTACCTAACAATCCTTGCCTACATAGCACTTTGATCATTATAATGTACGTTGTTACATTTGGCTGCAACCGCTTTACGTATGGAGATCGCCTCATCAACCTGTGCATTTCTTAAAAAGCCGTCAAGCAATGCATTATAAGTGACCACATCGGGTGCTACACCTCGATCTTGCATATCTTTAAAAATTTTAATCGCAAACTGGAGTCTCTTATCCTTGCATAAGGCATCTATAATAGTGCAATAGATGTACACATTTGGGTTGATACGGGTTCCTTTAAGATGCATATCCTCGAGCATCTCCAAAGCTTTGTCAACCTCTTTAGACTTGCAATATCCATTGATTAGGGTACTAAAAGTCACAATATCAGGCATGAGACCATCTTTGACCATAATATCCAATAGCTTTTCTGCCTCCTCCATCTCGCCACGCAAGCAGTATCCATCCAACAAAGTATTGTAGGTAATGATGTTAGGGTGCACACCTCTCTTAGTCATGTGCTCAAATATTGCCCTTGCTTCAACAACATTTCCCTCTTTGCAGTAACTGTCAACTAAGGTGCTGTAGGTTTGAATATTGGGAGCAATGTTGTTGTCCAGCATCTCAGTCAAAAGTTCTTTGGCATGATCCCAGTACCCTATAAACTACAGACCCCTCGAATTAAGGAAGTATAGGTAACAACATCGGGCGAAATGGTCTTGGCTTTCATCTCCTTGAAAAGGCTAAGGGCTTGAGGTAACAATTGGTCTTTACAAAGGCTGTCAATGATGATGCTATAAATGACAAGATTAGGCTTAAAAGGGGATTTAGACTCCATATTTCGAAGCAAGTTGAGAGCACCATCATTGTCGCCGGATTGGCAGAGACCTTTAAACATGTTACCGTAAGTAAGAAGGTCGGGTTGTATCCCAAGATTGAAGCTTTTATACAACAACTTAACAGCTTGGTCTAAGTTGTCGGAAAGCATAAGGCCTAAGTAAGGTAGTAATGATGACAATATCAGGTGAATAGCCAAGCTTAAGGCGCTTACCCAGGAGAGAGAAGGCAAAATCGACACGGCCTAAGCCGCAGTAACACTTGGCGAGAATACCAACGGAATGCATATTGGGGCGGAGACCGGCCACTTCAATTTGATTAAAGAGAGTGATAACAGTAGAGAAAGGGGGATTGGCTGATTAAAGGCGATAATAGAAGGACGAGGACGAAGAGAGTTCAATTGATGAAATATCGAAACCGGAACATCAATACTAATAAACCCTAATCGACATTGTTCTCTAACGGAATACAGAAATAATTGGGGATCGTCAACGGTACGATTGAAAGAAGGAGAGTAATTTGGGGAAAGTAATTGGGAATGAAATCGGAATTGAAAAGGCGAAATGCGAAGAAGGTTACCTGAGTTTCTGAACAACATCATCATCTTCATCATCAGAATTAAAATGTGTTGTACTGTAAAATGTAGAATGACTACTCACTAACTCCCGACACAGCAACCCGACTGGAATTAAAATGTGTTGTACTGTAAAAAAGTGTTATCGGTATGAATACTTTTATAAATTTTTAATTAGATATTATCGATATGAATTGCTATATTATTAAGAGGTTACTTTGGATCAGGTTATTTATAAGAAACGGTTACGAAAAACATAGAGATTTTTTTTTTTGGCAGCGGTAAAGATAATGTAACTTACATTGTACAAACCCAGCTCTTAGAGTCAAATTTTATTATTACATTATTAGAATAAGAAACTAAACTAAGGATAGACGTGATAAACAAAGCACGCTTCTTGAGGGGACGATTTGAAAAGATAGTTTTTCAATACTAATGAGGGATCATCTCTCTCAAGTGTTTGTCTATTTCTAACTTTCAATCATACTTTATTTTATTTATTTTTTGAACTTTTGATTAGTTTTTTGTAGGTCGGTCATTTTAATTACACAAATTCTTAATTAAAACGAATATAATGATAAAAGAGAGCTAACGTAACACATATACATGGTTTGAGCCAGCAATGCACAAGTTTAAGATCAACTTCTATCCTTGACTCTTGACCTCTCTTGGCTTTGGAATCCTCATACTCAACCTAAGCTCGCTTGGTGGGACAAGCTCCCCCATAATCTCTCCCTCCATAAGCGAAACATTTTATCCCCTCCTTGCTGCACCCTTTGTGCGAACCCGTACTAGAAATTTTGTATTTATATACATCAGTTTTCTGTTGAAAATTATTATATTACGAAAGATTTACGATTATCATGTAAAAGTTGTGGTGTATCATATTTTTATATGCTTTTATATTCCAATCTATTTAACCCAAGAAATCAAACAAAAATATTTTAGTAAATATGCAAGACTAGAAAGTATACAAACATTTTGTCCACCAATTTATAGAAAATATTTGTGATGTTGATAAGTTAATATCTGTTTAGTTGATCATAACTATATTATATATGTTGATTGATAAAATGAAAAAAAAATGTTAAACGTGTATTCTGATCTTAATCGTTTAAACTTATATCGGCATACACTTAAGTCTAATTAACACGGGCTAATATTAATCTGTTGCTAATTCAATTCTGATAGTGATACAAAGTCTTTAAGGATTATTACAAAAGACACTAATAACTATTGAATTACAAATTACTTTTTAGTCTTTAAGCTATTGGATTGGTGAATAAAGATTATTTTTTATTTTTAGAATTCATTTGCTATACATAATTCGTTATTGTACATTATTTATGCACTCAGTAACTTGAGTTGCATTATGATTAGTATTTAAAATTTATAATCATGTGCAATTGTGTTTACAAAATTACAATATTTATGCTTTAGTGTAATCTTTGAATACTCAACCCCGTGTAATTTTACACGAGTGTAAAACTAGTCATGATTATTATACACACGAAAGTTTCAAAGTGAACCTCAAAGCCTGGTAGGAAAGTGCAATACGTAACCTACCGAAGTACAACAATGACAATTGATTACAAGTAGGGATGTCAATGGGGGCGGGGTGAGTGTGGAGGATGGGTAACCCGCACCCGTATCCGCGAACTATAAAGCGTACCCACACCCGCCCCACCACTCGTGCGGGTTGCACTTTTCAAACCCGCACCCTGCCCCGTTGGGACTCGCTAACCAGCCAAATTACCTTTCTCCTCATGAAACATTTTTTTTAAAAAACAAATCATGAATCTAAACATATTAAATCTCGTACGACTTGTACAAATAGTATCCGCAAAATGGTATGAAATAATTTCACATTCAATTAACTAGTACGTAAGCTACAAAACAAGTCTATTTTATTAGTTTAGCCTTTATCTTTTTAAAATTATCATTTTTTTGTAAAATTTTACTTATTTAGACCTATACTATAGGTGAGTCGGAGATCGTTAAGGCGGGTATAAGCAGGGCGGGGCCATGCGAGACGGGTGGTGTGGGGTGGAGTGGGGCGGGGTGGGTCTCATGTGATACCCCTCCCCTCCCCCCCTCCCCCCCCGACCCGCACGAATGTCACTTTTGATACCCGCCCCCGCTCCACCACCCGTCAAATCATTACCCGCACCCGTCTCAAGTGGGGCGGGTGCGGGGCGAGACCCGTCAAGACCTGCCCCACTGACATCCCTAATTACAAGTAAAAATAATAATCCTACTCCTCGCCCAATATTTTTTGTCACCAAAACTCGGGAATTTGCGAGGTTCAATCTTATAACTCTTAATTAATAGAATTTTTACTGTTTGAAATGAAGACATTAGACATTGCCGCAATCTAGAGGCACGTTGACGAAGATGCAATATTTAGATGTTGAAAAACGTAACATTGCCTACTTCCAAAATAACGTTATATTTGCCTCCCACTTGCATCTCTACTTGTCCTTTGTGAGGGGAGTTTAACCCGTTTTAAGCCTAAAACGGGTCGACCCGTCTTAAATGTGAATTTGTGATTTTTTAAATGGCTTTGTTGTAGGCTTGTAACATATCCAAGAAATATTTTTACCTCATACTCGATCTCAAGTCAAGTTATTTGATGGGTCAATCAAATTAGATAACTTTTTGTTAAGATTTAAATCGACTTAATTGTGTCCTATACTCCTATACTTATCTTGGAAACAATCCAATCTTATTCCTATAAGATAAACTTATAATAATATTTACGGTTATTTATAAATTATACAATAGAGTATCATCTAATCTTATCTTATATTCCTTGACCTAATTAAGCCTATAAATAGCTCAAGAATGCAATGATAACTGCAAAGAAAGCAATAAACTCCACAATGTCTAGCTCAATCACATACACCCCCTGGTTTGACAAGTGTTATGACCAAATTTTACCATTTATTATTGGTATACGTGGCATACAAAGATTGGACATCATGGGATGGTCAATATTGATGACTTGGCTAAGTGGGTCAATCGGTTACAATAAAATTAGAAGAATATGCATGGAAGTAGGAGTGGAGTATGAGTCAACTGGCAACAGTGAATTTGAGGAAGAACAAGTCAATAATAACTCCCTATTTTCTAGGGGAGGTTGCTATTTTCCTGGAAGAAAAGAATCTGGAGGAACGGCTACCTAAAAGCCTAGCAAGCACCTACTAAAGGCATAAGATAGCCAGGCAAGAGGATCATCCGATCTCCTCTCCTCTCACCTACACTTACACAAGAAATACAACTCCATCTCCCTCTCTAAGTATTCACAAGCATACTTTGTTACGCATAATAATTGTACTTACGCTATTAAAAACCCCACTACTCGATTATAGTGAATATTTGGCGGGATTCCGACTCCCCCCGCGGTTTTTCCCACATTGGGTTTCCACGTCACCAATCTCTCGTGTTCATACTTTAATTCTTTGCATTTCATATATGTTTTTACTATCGCATTATCATTCGTCTCTTTGCTATAGATAGTCACTTTAATCCACAACCTAAAATCAACTACGCGGTAAATTTTTACCAAAACAATTTGGCGCCCACCGTGGGGCATAATGATCATTTTCTATAGTCAAGTCAAGCAGCAAGAAATCCGTCCGTCATCATGTCTGGATCAAGCCAGAATATGTCCAATACTCAAGGAGCACCCATCCAGTCTTCTAGAGGAAGACCACTCCCAGCATCTGCAGGTGTAGTCACTGCACCACCTTCTGCTAGCATGATGGCCACAGCCAGTCTGTCTCCTCCGACTACGTTGTCACTCTCCAAGCCACCACAGATTCCCAAGCCAGCATGCCTGTTCGATCCGCCAAGATCCACCAAGGAGGGCAGCCCCAGCAGAATGGAAACTACGGTTAGGGTCTAGATCCACGAGGAGCCGTCAAAGAAAGCCTCAACGAAAGCAGGACCTCCTCCACCAGATCCAATACAAATAATGATCGAGGGAATGGACACCCTGCGTCAGGCAGTGCAGAGCCTGAAAGAAGATAACCAGCACCTCAAGGCCCAGATCGCAGCTGTAGCACGAGTGAAATCAACATCTAGCCCAATACCTCTAATGTAAGATATAGTGGTGTGGTAAGAGTGTCGATCTCAGGGACGGTTGATGCCTAGAAATGATCTAATAGTCTACTAAGTCTCTTGCAAAGTCACAATGTAATTTGGGTTTGGATTTGTTGACTAAACTAAATAACAATAATTAAAAGCGAATAAAAACAACAAATGGAGTCTAAGACGAGAAAGATTGGATTTTTATCAAATAAGAGGGAAAACTAGGGTGAGTGGGTTCATACGGGTAGTAAAGTCGAATGAAAAAGCCGGGTTTAATAGTTGAAATGTCGTCTAGCCTAGGAAAGTGAATTGAGGCTTTCGTTCTTACAATTCCTCCTCAAACCGACTCTAACTAGCTATCGCGTCACTAGATACGGTTTGCCAAACTAGCGGTTCTACGAAAAAACCACGACTTTCAATCTTATGGTATTCGAAACAAGCGAGAGAATCATGCAAACTCAAGTAGGCATTTCAGCAAACATGTTATAAGCATAGCATGGAAACAAGACAATAATCAACTATTAACCCCAACAAGAACACATTAACTCATACTAGAACCCATATCCCCCACATAACCCTAGTAAGATTACTACTCACTCATATTCAAAGGAAATTCAATATTAACTAAGGATTGCAAAAGGAATTCAACAACAATAAACATCTTCTAATTAAAAATGAATAGATAACAAGAATTGAAATGAAAACTTAATTAAAGACAAGATTAAGTAAAGCAATTATACCAACTTGGTAAAAGATGAGAACTTTGATATAATAACCAAGATTTTGTCAGAAATCTTTGAATACAAACCAAGTTCCAACACTAAACCAAGTTGCAATTACTAATTAACCGACTAATTAACTTAATTATGGAAGATTAATAGAAGATTAAATACTAATTCTATGAGAGTTTCAGATCTAGGGTTTTGTACCCTTTAATTACATAAGAGGGTCTATTTATAGGTTTACAAAACGGAGGAAAGATGGGCTTCGAAAGACTTCATGGACTGGCAAAGTCACGACCGTGAAATGGGTTTCACGGTCGTGAAAGCTGTCTCACGACCGTGAAACAAGTCACAGTCGTGAGATTGTGCACCAAATGAGGCAGGAACTTCCCATGATCAAGTCACGACCGTGAAAGGGGTTTCACGACCGTGACTTCACTTTCACGACCGTGAAATGTGTTTCACGACCGTGAGCTGAAATGCTCTAGAATTCGCCTTCTTGGAAAGGCATCTCACGACCGTGAAATGCCTTTCACGCCTGTGAAATGCTTCTTCTCCCTCTTCCTTTGCTTGACTTTGTTACTTCCTTCCCGGTTTCGCTTGCCTTGACTCGGGAGGGCTTAGTAGGGCACTCCAAGGGTATGTGGGGCCCCCAAGGTATGTCGTGGGTCCTCCGAGCAATTCACCTTCTTCTTTGTCGATCAAAACTAGGTAAAAATTGCCTCAAATGACGGTTTACCTACAAAAACACGATAAAAGCGAGAAATATGCTAGAAGAAGGTAAAACACGTAGAAACGCTCTTAGGGAGCGTTAAAGGCAAGCAAAACGAGACAAAAAGGGATGAAAATGTACGGTGAAATGACACTATATCAACCTCCTTCAGCTGCGGAGCCAGCCGTTGGTGGAGGTCCATTCCGACCAATTCCACCAGAGTTGGTGACCAGACTCGATCTTGGAGCCGTATCACCCAGTGGACCTATCGAGCCACAGGGGCTGGGAGCTCTATCATTCGAGCGATCGCACAGCCTGCAACACACCTCAGGTAATGTTTATTCTAGTAGTCTGCCTGGATCTGACTTCCAATCCCTCCCAGGAACACCCACGCAACAGACACCAGGATGGCTACTTGGATTCATCAACTACGAACCTATTCCGCCAGGCAGTCAATTCTCTGGAGGAATATGGCAAGGAACCTCGCCTATCTTCCTGATGTCCGGATGGCAACTAGGGTCCATAGTCAACGCCACTTCATTGACCAATCAACTCAGCAACCAACTCCCTGAAGGAGCCTGGTCAGGAGGTACTCTGTTTGGCTTCTTTCCGCCTGCTTCAAACCCTCTTGCATGAACAAGTAACTCAATAGAGCTGCAGTATCAGGAGCTAAGAGACCTGATCAAAAAAATACCAGGAGTACCGAGGGCTCTAGAGAAGGCAGGGCGAGATAGCTACGCAGATTCCCCCTTCGTGGACAACATAGCCCTTGTCAGTGTTCCCAAAGGTTGTGTGCCGCCAGCCATGACGCTCTACGACGGCACCGCAGATCCCCTTGATCACATCAATCAGTACAAGCAAAAGATGATGGTAGTGATCATGACATGATCCATAAAAGAAGCTTGTATGTGCAGGGGTTTTGGGTCAACTCTGTCTGGAGCAGCCTTGCAGTGGTTCGTCAGCCTTCCCAACCGAAGTATGGCATCCTTCGCCGAATTGGTTAATGCCTTCAACCAGCAGTTCGCCCGCAGCCGGAAGCCAGAGAAGCACACCAGCGACCTTCACCGGATAGTGCAAGGGTTCGAGGAATCTACCCGAGATTTTTTTAATAGGTTCAACAAAGAAAAAGTAGCGATTCCCCGGTGTGACATAGCAACTTCCATAGAAGCCTTCCGCCAGGGACTCTACCAAGACTCAGATTTGTACAAGGACCTGACTAAGTATCTATGCGCTACCTTTGAGGATGTACAAACAAAAGCACCGGCAGTCATCAGATTGGAAGAAGATTCTGGGTCTAGAAGAACCACCTATGAATTAGAGCACACCTCTAGGAAAAAGCACCGATAGAGAAAAAGGACGAAAGATCCAAGCCTTACAACAGGATGGTGAACAAAGTCTCTAGGGGTACATATTGAAAGAGCCGGAGTTTTGAGTGGACGGAGGAGCACGAAAAGGCATTCCGCGAGCTGAAACATTATCTCAGCACTCCACCACTCTTATCAAAGCCAGAGCCAGGAGAACCTTTGATCCTGTACCTATTGGTGACCGAAGCAGCAGCCAGTGATGTGCTAGTTCGAGAACAAGAGGGACCCCAGCATCCAGTATACTATGTCAGTAAGTCTCTGTTTCCTGCAGAGACTAGGTACACATCACTTGAAAAACTTTTTCGCTTGTTACAGCATCCTATAAATTGCACCCTTATTTTGAGTCTCATATTATTTATGTGGTAACCAACTACCCCCTGAAAACCATCATGAGAAAGCCAGAATTATCTGGGAGAACGGCCAAGTGGTCCGCTCACCTAAGTGGTCATTTTTTAAAGTTCTTACCCCGTACCGCAATAAAATCCCAAGCCCTAGCATATTTTATATCCGACTTCAGCCCTAACCTCTAGACCCAGGCATAAAAAGATATCCTGACCTTATAGGAAGATAAAAGGGAACATGTGTGGGTGCTAAGCGTAGACGGGGCCTCAAACATGAGGGGGACAGAGGTAGACTGGTCCTGAGGTCACCTCTAGGAGACCTCATAGTACAAGAAGTCTGATGCGAGTTCAAGGCGACAAACAACGAAGCTAAATACAAAGCCTTGATGGTGGGCCTTCAGCTGGCCCTGGATCTGAAAATCAGGCACGTCAAGGTCTGCAACGACTCGCAGCTTATAGTTAACCATGTGAATGGTTCTTACACGGCTAAAGATTCCAAGATGATGGCTTATCTGGAAGTGGCAAAAGATTTATCACTTAGATTTGCAACATTCAAAATCAAACAAATCCCCAAGGACCAGAACGTGGAGGCATACATCTTAGCTACTCTAGGGGAAACATTCAAACCAGGAAATCTCTCGCTAGACCCTATCGGAGGTGCCTAAGCGAGGAGGAAGGCCAGGCTGTCTTGCATGATCTCCACAGCGGCGAATGCGAAAATCATGCAGGGCGCAGGAGCATGTCCAACAAAGCACTCAGACAAGGGTACTTCTGGCCAACAATACGGAAAGACGCTATGGAATATACAAAGAAGTGTGATGCCTGCCAGAGGCATGCAGCGGTTAGCCACCAGCCAACAGAGCCCCTGCATCATGTGATATCTCATTGGCCCTTCATAAAATGAGGAATGGATATCGTGGGTAAATTACCCCATAGCTAAAGGAAACAAAGTTTTCCTACTAGCCATGACGGACTATTTCTCCAAATGGATCGAGGCCGAAACTGTAACACCCGCAAATGTACCCTATTTTATTTTAAACATATTATACGGATACTAGTTAGCGTAATTTTAGATTTAGTCTAGAATTTAGTTTCCCGTGTCTAATTTAGCAAATCCGAGTTCATATTCGGACTTTACTCGAAATTCCGTGTAAGTTACGCCTTAAGCCGCTTTTGGACTTTTCCCCCCATATTTCTCCACTCACCTCACCTTATAAACCCTAACCTCCCTCATTCTTTTTCCACTCATCTCCTTCCTCACCAAGTAACCAAAACCCTAAACCCCCATTTTTTTATCAAACTCAAACTCCTCACTACTCATTCGTTACTCACTCAAATCCGTTAATTTTCATCATAATCTTCTCCTCTCATCGTCCTTTACCTTTTGTGGTAATAAAATTACCGTCTTTCTCATTTTTCAATTTATCCATCTTTCTCAAAGGTGAATTATATTCATCTTTTGTTGTCTTTTTGTAGGCGGAGACCTTCAAGACCCCGACAAAGATTACTACCTCGTGGAGGAGGACCTAGACGACGATTGAAGACGCAAAAAGATAACGGTGAAGGGTTACTCGATATCAATACGTGTTTTAATGATTTACTTGATGTTTACCAAATGTCTAGTGACAATTATTAGATATTTAATATAGTTTGATGTTAGTAAATGTGTTGGAAATGATTGTGTAGTTATAGGATTTGTATTGGTTGATAGTTGTTAAGGATGGTTGATGATTATTGATGTTGAGTGATGATTTTTGTGAATATGTGCTCCCAGCCGGCCGACGGTCAGCCGACCGGCTGGGAATGTGGCTGACATTTCCGAGAATTTGTAGTGTTGTGTAATCCCCAGCGGTCGGCCGACCGGCCGCCGGTTAGCCGACCGGCTGGGACTCCCTTATCTTTTTCCTCTATTTTCCATATGACTTGTGTTCCCAGCCGGGTGGCCGGCGGCCGGTCCCCTTGACCGGCTGGGACCTCTCTGTATTTTTGATGGTTTTCTTTTGTTGATGAAGTGCCAACCGGGTAACCGGCGGCCGGTCCTACTGACCGGCTGGCACCCCCTGTGATCTTTCCTTCATTTCTTTTCTTATACATTCACTTATAATAGTTTGTATGGTTCATTTATCGTATAAATTTACGTAATAACATTAAATATCCATGTTTAGAATATATGATATCTCATTCGCTTATATCGCATGTTTTCGTGACGCTTTTTGATATGTCCCCTTTGAGTCGGTTTTTCCTATGTTTTGATTTGAGTACTAATCGTTAAGTGTTATGAACTCTCATCCCCCGGCTATACCTCCTTGCTCGTTAGACTGGAATGTCGGAACGAGGAGATATATCCTTAATGCTTGTATGCATGTTTTAGTGGGGATATGACGACGTTGTGGGAGGCGAACGCAATGCGTTGATCGACTCGGCCGTCAAATGTCGTATCTTTGCAAGGTGGTGTCATTGCATGTAGCGTACCACTTGATTATGATGCGTGTGCTCTTCCGCCTCTTTCGTGAAGGTTGGCCGAATTTGGGGTACTCGGCTTCTGTGTTTGACCGAGTCTTGGATGCGAAATGTGTATCGCATGTCGAATCGGAACATGTTTATTCCGAGAGTCTGGCCAGGTTTAGTGATAGGCTATCGCACACCTATGCAAAGATAAATTTCCCTAGACACAAATAAATGTAGTACGAGGGGTCGAACACAAGGAGACGGGAATTTCGTTATGAAATGCTATGAATGGACTACTATCAAAGTCGGTTTAACGGTTTGGTTTGGTTTGATGTTTAGCTAACTATGATGCAAATCAAATAATATTAAAAGAGTCTAGGGGAGCCGGGTCACTCATGCAAATACGTAAATGCTCATGTTAACCATAGGAATTATTAATATTGTTAATTGTTTAGGCTAAAGACACCTATCTCTCGATATTAGTGTCAACCTTAGGTCGAGTCCTAGAGAATTTTCGTTATAACTAGAGTCGTCCTACTACACATGCTTAGTCTAATCCGATTCCGTGCCTCTCGACTTGTAGAATGAATTAACAAATTTAATCAATGTGATTGACAAAATAACAAAGATTAACAAAACAATACAAGCATGTGATAGAAACAATTTGCTAATATTAATTCATCCTTATTTTAACATTTACAACTTACTAATTATGCATGACTTCCTTAATCCCTAGACAAAAGAAACTACTCACTCATGTTGATAATTAAACTAATACTATTTGATATAATAAGCATGATGATTATGAAGTTATAAAGGAAAACAACTTGTTAATAAAATATACTACACTAAGTGAATGAAATTACTACTAACAATTCTAATGTAAATAACAATGAAAACTTGATTAACTAGTGTTACGATTAACTAAATGACTTGTAAAGTAAAGGACGAAAGTGAATACTAACATAAAACTAGAATTAGGATTACCGCAATAGAGAAATATAACTCGGAAATGAAGAACAAATAACCCAATTACTTGAATGGAAAGATTGAATTACAACTTTGCAATGTAACCAAGTGTTTGAACAAAATAATAACTAAATGTTTAACTATTATGAAACTAAGAAAAACTTGTGCGCTTAAGCTAAAGGAAATATGATGAAAAGATATGAGTAAGGATGTGAAAGATGTCTGAAAAAGATATCCCTAAGTGTCAAAGTCCCTCTCCTTTATATAGGGATAGGGGCTTGAAACGCTTGTGTTCACAGAAGCC
This sequence comes from Heliosperma pusillum, assembly GCA_022085475.1. NCBI lineage: Eukaryota > Viridiplantae > Streptophyta > Magnoliopsida > Caryophyllales > Caryophyllaceae > Heliosperma > Heliosperma pusillum. Next base: position 3,937 of record JAIUZE010025805.1, on the reverse strand, counting down.
AAACCCCGATCGGGGAATGGGAACCCCGGTTGGGGTTTCCTTAATCCGGGTACATTTGCTTAATTGCTCCATTTAATGCTTAAGGAATCCTAAGCTATGCCTTTAAGCACCTTAATTCTCCGGTTAATTGCATAGTTTAGGGATTCCTTGAGCATCCAAAGGAGCATCCTATGTTTTGAGTTGTGGGCTCCTTGCTTTGGGCTTCATTTTTGGTTTCCATTTGCATTTCAATCCATTTCACAATTCTTCATGCTTGACTTGTCATTCTCCTTTCATGGTCCATTTTGCTTCCATTAGCTTGTTGGACTTTGGTGCTTGCTAATTGTGTTAGGAAAAAGCCTCTAAATGCGTAGATTCCTACAAAACATAGCAAAAACGAGCAATGCACCTCGAACACGTAATTAGATCAATAATATACTAAACAAAGTATAATAATCATGTAAAATCGAGCTAAATTAGGGAGTAAAATCATATAAAAACTAGACATATCATTTAGACTAGGATCAGATTATTATCGTCGTCCTACCGGGAGGAAATGAGTCTACATATACGAAATGTTAATCGTGTATGGTTCAGGGAAATGTTTATCCCGTGGACGTGTATTGATCATACTTGTTATGTACATGGTGCTAGTGCGTGTCATTAACCATGAGAGATTATGTTACCATATTCGTATGTTTGGACGGATGTTTATATGATGATTATTTGTGACCGTTGGATGACTTGTCGTGGTTTATATGTCGAGTCTCTATCTTATCAAGTATATGCCGCTAACGGTGAGATGTAAGCCCTAGTGAGTATATAGTTGCCTAAGGGTGTCTTTCCCGAGTATGTCTATAATCGGATGCTTACAGTTTTGTAGTCCATGCGCCTTTATCTTTATATATTGAAATGCTTATTTATACTTCTCGAAATTTACATATATGTATATATATATAGAGAGAAAGGATCATGTGAGTCCTTATAGAAATAGTGAGTCCATAAGTCCTTTTGTGAGCCATTGGATCTTGGAAATGAAGGGTTGAGATGAAAACAAGAAAATGGTCATTAGTGGATGTTTAATCCACTTCTCTCACATCCCCACTAATCAAACCCACTAATACATACCCAATCCAAACCCTAGTACTTATACCCTTCCCTCATCTTTTTCTCCCATTTTAACCTCCCCTACTCTCTCTCTACCTCCCTTATCTCTCATCCATACTCTCAAATAAAAAACCCAAAAAAATCAATCCAAAAACAACCCCTTCCTCTGCCGCCCTTATCTGCCGCCCCCACCACCGCCCCCACCACGCATCACCAGCCTTCCTCTGCTGCTGCCGCCTTCACCGTCCTCCACGGCCACCTTCACCGCCCATCCATCACACTAAAATCACCGGCTTACCTCTCCTTTTTCTTTCTTTTATCTTTTTTTTCACCCTCCCTCCTCTCCTCCGTTCGCCACGCGCCTCCCTCCACTCTCTGCCGGCGTCTCCTCCCTTCCCCGACCCCAGATCTGAAACAAACAACCACCACCCCCACCCTGTTGTGGTGGTTGTCGGGTTGATTAATTGGTTGTTGTTGTTGTTTGTTTCAGATCCGAGGTCAGGGCAGGCGTGGGGATGGGCTAGGTGCGGTCGTGGGTAGGTGGTGGTGACAGCCAGTGTGGGGCTGGGGTAGGGGCGGTCGTGGGTAGGGCCGGTCGTGGGTAGGGCCGGTTGTGGGTAGTTGTTGTTTGTTTTTTTTTTTGTTTTTTTTTTTTAAAATTTCTTATTATGTTTGTTTGTTTGTTTTTTAATTTTGTTTTTTCTTATAATTTTTTATGTTTAGATCTGATTTTTTTGAGTTACACAATTAAATACTGAAGTTACACTTTTAAGGCTTGAAGTTACACTTTTAAGGCTTGAAGTTACACTTTTAAGGCTTGAAGTTACAGTTTTAAGGCTTGAACTGACACTTAGCTTGAAGTGACACTATTAAGGCTTGAAGTGACACTATTAAGCCTTAAAGTGACACTTTTAAATAATAAAGTTACATTATTAAAAACTGAAGCTTTTATGTTTTTATTTTTTATATCTCATTATTATTTTTCAAGTTTTTTTATGTTTATTACTTTTTCAAATCTAAAAAACCACCAGTTTTTTTTGTGGTTAGTGGTGTTGTTTCACTGAAGTTTCACATATAATGACTGAAGTTACACTTTTAGTAACTGAAGTTACAATTTTAATAACTGAAAAGGTGGGTCAAACTTTAATGACGTCTATTAAAATATCACATATTATTTATTAAAGTCACACATATTGTATATTAAAATAACACAAATTCTCTATTAAAGTAACACATATTATATATTAAAGTAACACAAATTCTCTATTAAAGCTACACATATTGTATATTAAAGTAACACAAATTCTCTATTAAAGTTACATGTCTTATTTATTAAAGTCACATATATCAAAGTAACACATATTATTTATTAAAGTAACACAAATAGTTACTGGAGTTACACTTTTAGTTACTGAAGTTACCCATATAATGACTGAAGTTACCCATATAATGATTGAAGTTACACAGTTTTTTTGTTGAAGTTACACATTTTTTTATATGTTTTATGTTTTTTTTTGAATTTGTTATGTTTTTATTTATTTATTTTAGATTTCGTTTTTTTTATTTTTTTATGGCGTTTTTATTTCTAGATCTAAAATTACACTATTTTAGACTAAAGTTATATAATTGAAGTTACTAGGTTTGGACTGAAGTTACATAGGTTTGTACTGAAGTTACATAGGTTTGGACTGAAGTTACATAGATTTGGACTGAAATTTGACTAGTTTGGACTGAAGTCACACTAGAAAAGACTAATGCATAAAATTACACTATAAATGACTAAAGATACACAAATAATAATTGAAGTTTCACTAATAAAGTAAAATGATAAAGTAAAGTCACATTTTAGCTTGAAGTTACACAAATAATGGTTGAAGTTACACTCAGAAAAAGGCTAAATTCACATAAACTTGTCTTCAAGTTTCATAAATTCAAATTTATGTCGTCGAAATCACATTTTAGTTTGAAGTTACAAAAATAATGGTTGAAGTTAGACTGGTAGTGACTGAAGTTACACTCATAAAAAGGCTAAAATCACATAAACTTGTCTTGAAGTTTCATAAATTCAAATTTATGTAGTCGAAATCATATTTTAGTTTGAAGTTACAAAAATAATGGTTGAAGTTACACTCGTAATGACTGAAGTTATACTCATAAAATGGCTAAAATTACATAAACTTGTCTTGAAATTTCATAAATTCAAATTTATGTTGTCGAAATCACATTTTAGCTTGAAGTTACACAAATAATGGTTGAAGTGACACTCAGAAAAAGGCTAAAATCACATAAACTTGTCTTCAAGTTTCATAAATTCAAATTTATGTCGTCGAAATCACATTTTAGTTTGAAGTTACACAAATAATGGTTGAAGTAACCCTCGTAGTGACTGAAGTTTCACTCATAAAATGGCTAAAATCACATAAACTTGTCTTGAAGTTTCATAAATTCAAATTTATGTAGTCGAAATCACATTTTAGTTTGAAGTTACATAAATAATGGTTGGAGTGACACTCGTAATGACTAAAGTTACACTCATAAAAAGTCTAAAATCACATAAACTTGTCTTGAAGTTTCATAAATTCAAATTTATATAGTCGAAATCACATTTTAGTTTGAAGTTTCACAAATATGGGCTGAAGTTACACTCACAAATCTCAGAAATTCAAAAGTGCTCAAAAAGTGATTAACTAAAGGCTAGAGAGAGAGAGTTAATTAATTAGTGCATAAGTAAATGATTAGTGTTAAGTGTGCTTTTGTCTCTACAATCTCATCCATCAATCTCCCTCATCCAATGGCCAAGATGAGGACTCATGGACTCACAAAAATTGGTGGTCTCATAAGAACCTATCTC
>JAIUZE010025803.1:0-24194 GCA_022085475.1 Heliosperma pusillum | reverse complement strand
TCTAAAAAGTTTGATTTCTCCTTTTCGGGGATACACCGTTTATTTGTAATTGAGGTTTTCCAGGAGGAGTCCATTGTGATACTATACCACAATCTTTTAGGTGTGAATCAAATTCATTGTTCAAGTATTCACCACCACGATCGGATCGTAGGGTTTTAATCTTTTTATTCAATTGGTTTTCTACTTCATTTTGAAATTCTTTGAATTTCTCAAAAGCATCACTTTTATGCCTCATCAGGTAGACATATCCATATCTACTCAAGTCGTCGGTAAAAGTAATGAAGTAGTGATAACCACCTCTAGCTCGGATGGTCATTGGACCGCATACATCCGTGTGTATAAGTCCTAATACTTCACTTGCTCGTGTTCCTTTTCCAGTAAAAGGAGCACGAGTCATCTTGCCTAGAAGACAAGATTCGCATCCGCCATAAGATTCGTAATCGAATGGTTTGAGTACTTTAGATGAAACAAGTCTCTTTATGCGTCGTTCGTTTATGTTCCCTAAACGACAATGCCAAAGGTATGATTGATTAGGTTCACCTGTTTTGAGCTTCTTGTTTTCTACATGATAGACCTCTTTTGCAATATCTAGAACATAAATACCTCCAATAGAAATGGCCTCGCAATAAACCATTTCATTAAAAGCAAAAGTACAACAGTTGTTCTTAATACAAAATGAAAAACCTTCCATGTCTAACACGGAAATGGAGATAATGTTCTTGGTAAGAGTTGGTACATAATAGCAATTATTTAAATACAACTCTAAACCATGAGGCAAAAGAAGAACGTAGGTGCCCACGGAAACTGCGGCTACCTTAGCTCCATTTCCCATGCGTAGGTCCACGTCACCCTTGGCTAGTGCTTGCACGTCCCTCAGCCCCTGTACATGATACAAAGGTGAGAACCACAAAACCGAGTATCAAATAACCAAGAAGATGGTATCCAGCAACGTTAATATCATTCATATAGAGTGATGAAAGAATTTTACCTGAAGTTGTACACACGTCTTTCTTTATCGTTCAAATACTTGGGCAATTGCGTTCCAATGCCCTGCACAATTACAATACATAGCAATCCGCCTACGCGTGTTTGTTGCTTTGGGTTTGGCCTATAAAAGACCTTTCCCTTTCCCTTGCCGACTTTCTTGAAAAGAGTCTTACCCTTTCCCTTGTCCTTTTTCACCCCAAGGTTCATGTTCTTCATTTTCATTGAAAGAACGGCCTTGGGTTCACTCCCACTAGCCTCCATGTCCCTCTCCGCTTGGGTGAGGAGTGCATGGAGTTCATGGAAACTCTTGTCCATGCCATTCATGTTATAGTCCACCCTAAATTGGGTGAACTTAGGTGAGAGTGAATGAAGGATCTTACCCACCACCAAATTCTTCGGAATTTTGCACCCTAGACGCTCTAAGGTGTCCGCGTGCTCAACCATTTTGAGCACGTGTGGCCCAACCTTTTGGCCTCTTTGAAGCTTAGTGTCAAAGAATTTCGTAATTGCCTCATATTGGAGAATTTGAGGGGCTTGCGAAAACGTCGAAGTGATCCTCGTGAATATCGCATATGCATTGAGAGAGATCAATTGGAGTTTGAGTTTGGGTGAGATTGACCAAATCAAGACATTCTTGACGTCATTAGCAACCTTTAAATAAAGGTCATATTCGGCCCGAACCACCGCGGACGATCTTGGCGCGGGTTCGGTGGGGGGCTCTTAAACCAAGTAGCGAAGCACGTTATCGGATAACGCGGCGCTCTTGATCGTTGATTCCCATTCAACGAAGTTACTTCCGTCATCCTTAAGGACACACTTGTCCATGACGGACCTCAACCATGAGTCTCTACCCAAGGTTGCATCGTTTGATGATGTTGACATTATGCGAATATGGTAACTACAACAAAAAGAAATATATAAACATTCATTGTTAATTTACTTGAAAAAACATTTTAACAAGTTTAGCATTCATATAATGACCTCTCACTAAATTATATAAATGATTCCAAAACCCATTTTTATTTAAAAATAGTCATCGCATGCTACCTTTATCTAGAAATGGTAAGTCGTTATTTGACTAATTCTACCCTTAGAACTCTTGGTTGACGGATTTCAACTAAATCCATCTCATAGTCCCAAGATAACGCTTATCTCGTTGAGTCCAATCCAATTTTAGCTTGTGATCGTATCACCCTACTTACACGAGGTAAAAAGGGACCCACGAGCGTGGTAGCCCTAATGAACACGGGATTCATAGGTGTTATTAATTGGTAAGGCTAATCTCAATTTTTAAACATGTGAGAGATCTTGTCAATTTAGTTATTAATTCCCTATAAGTGAACTAAGTCGATGAATTGTGAATAACGTTGAATTGACAATAACGGTAAATTAAATGCATGTGTTACGATTTTGGCATGAGCGGAAATAAAGCAAACAACCAAGCAACAATAAAATCCTAGTATGGCCACCTAGCTAATCAAAATTAACTAGATAGTTACAAATTCGGAAACCAACTCCGTGGTCCCTTGCCTCTTCACTTGGAACATCTTCCAAAATGGCACCGTCTTGAGGAAGCCACCGGTCTTCATAAAAATAATTACAAATGTACAAATATACAAATTCCTATTATACATTTATACTATAAAATTATTAAATTATACAAACCGGCGATACGAGATCGCAATAAAATTACAACCAAAACGTTATTCCCTTACATTACGGGTAATAACGATAAAAATTAACTAGGCCATACTAGGTACAAAAATTTGCATAAATTATTAAATAAATGACATTCATTCATTCAACCATAAATAAAATAAATTGCTGCAAAATTCATGCCAAAATCGTCCTAAGTTCAATTCATGCTCATTGTAGCTCGATTTTTTCGGGATTTATTGATTTTTAACCATTAAAAATCACTATCAACTTTTTAAATCTCATTTAATTCAAACTAATTAACTAAACTGATTTAGAACTCAAAATTAGTCACTACTAATTTTGTTGGTCATTAATTAGATTGATTTGATTTGATTTGCTAAATATTATGGTTTAATCATAACAATTATGAAATAAAACCAAAATAAAATGTAAACATCATAAAATTTGAAACCAAAAATTTTGTACATTCTGGAACAATTCCAGGAACTATAAAAATAAAAAACATTTGCTCAAAAAATTTAAATTAATTTTATGAACAAATAGCTTTGTATTTAATGGTTTTATCAAATAAAAACATTAGATATAGTAAAACAGTGAAAAAAATTATGAAATTTCACCAAGAGTGTCAAAATCAGAATGTAAAATGTACAAAAAAGTTTCAAGACCAGAAATGGACGTTTCATGTTTATGAACATTATAATCTCATATTATCGACTTTTATCGTATAAAAATCAATGAACATGCAATACATAAGTAAAAGTCACGAAATTTTACATACAATATGATAGACATGCATTTGAGATCATATTAAAATTTCATGGCCAGAATAAACATGAAACTAATTTTAGTTAACTTTTAACTCATAAAATGCATGTTAACAAGGTTTAAACGCCAAAAATCAAAATAAATAGCAAATTAATCCCTAAAATCACGAAATTTGACCACAAACATTTTGAGGTTAGTAGGTATACATGCACCAAAAGTTTTTGTCAGAATCGTATTTTAACTCAAAATCTTTGATTTATTAGTTATCTTATAACTTTAATAAAAATGTCCAAAATGAAAAAGCATGCTACAAGAATAGCTCTGATACCACATTAAAAAGTCATAGACCTAATTAGACTCCTATAATAGTTGCTAAATTACTTGTTAATTTGTATTTAATGATCTATTGGAACATATGCATGCAAATATAAAGACATTTATATAAAAGAAGAAATTTCCTCACATTGATATGGAAATAATATGGGCACAACAAGAACACCTTCTTGTTGTTCTTAAGCTAATAATATGGATGAACAAGAAATCTCCAAACTAGAAGACCTCCTTCAAGTTTCACCAAGATGAACCCAAATAATCTACCCTTATTATTAACTAGCTAATAAGATAGATATTATACTACTAATATTATGACTATATTACTACACTAGTAATACTTAGTAAATATTAGTATTTGAGAGTTTTTAGAGAGAAGATGAGTTTTTGATAGAAGTAAGAAAAACAAGCATAGAATGAACAAATAAAATGATCAACCATATTGCCCTTTTATAGGCAATATGGCCGGTCATGGTGAGCTCTACAAGGCTCTCATTTTGCTTATTTTAATCACATGCATTAGGGTGGAGTGTTGTAGTATAAGTGATGATTATATTCAACTTGTTAAGTCACTTTCAATTAGTAACTAAAGAGTGTAAACAAGAACAACAATCATTCACCGTTGTAATACAATAAAAACCGGCCATTATGGGCCTAGTTGATCATTATGATTTTTGATATTTGTCTCACAAATGATTATTGATCTATGGTTCATTCTTCTTATATAATTAAGTGTTAATTTGATCATATAAAAATTATATGACACAAATAAATAAATAATATGTACTTAACATTTTAAGTAATATTTTACCATTATATCAATATATAATGGGTCCCACAATGCTTAGTTAATTTATTTTACAACTACTTGTAAATATAATTAACTAATTACCTCTATCTCAAAACCTCAACTAATTTAGTAATTTAACGATTAATTACTAAGTTAACTCTTATTTAATCGTATTAAAATAAGATATAAATTTATTAGTCAATTATCGCATAATTGAAAAATAAGTTTAATCGAATTTGAGTTCTTAACTCAATTTCTAATAATTAACTCTCGTACATATCGAATATATGTAATGTACTAATTAACTGTATCGTATACAAATAATTAGTTACTATTTGGATTTCATCCTTTAGGTGTGACCGAAAGGGATCAGTTGATCACAGCCGTCAAACGACAATAACGTCAAACTCTAGTCAGCCAACCGTTATTGATTTACGTTAATCAACTGACTAATCATATATATAGTCAATAAATATCCCAATTATATTCCATAATAAGATTTATTATGTGGCGCACTATTGTGGAGGACACCTACTCCAACAGTTGTATATTTTAATATTAGTGTAACTTTTCTTATTATCTAGTTAATAATAAGTTAAGTTTATTTGGGTTAGTCTTGGGTGCAATTTAAAGGAGATCTTCTAGTTTTGAGATTTTTGGAGGATCATCTATATATTAGCTCAAGAACAACAAAAAGGAGTTCTTGTTGTGCCCATATCATTTCCATATCAATGTGAGGAAATTTCTTCTTTTATATAAATGTCTTTATATTTGCATGCATGTTACATACATCATTAAATACTAAATTAACAAGTAATCTATAAATATTATAAAAAGACAAACAGCCCAAATGGTATTTGGCCACGTCAGAAAACCCAACTGCTAACATAGCTACGTCAAAAACAAATCTAGGAAGCTAATGATTTGCTCCTGCGCTTCCCTTTGCCTCAAGACCGCCTTCTCACTTTCCCCTTGAAACGAAAAAAAGACCCAAATAATGATCTTTTTCTCCCTCTTCATTACATCTGATTGATTCTTCAAATTCATCTTCAATGATAACAGCAACTATTATTAATAGACTATCCGAATTCCAGTGTTAATGAAAGCTATCATATATTGCCACTAATTCACACCTTTTTCCAATTTTCATGCCTTTATTCATCTATATATGTCTTTGTCACTTTGTTGTTAATCTATTCGGTTCATCACAAGCTTATTTCTTTTATTTTTGGTGATTCATTTTTAATTTTGTCATAATTGTTTCACCTAATTAGATTTTCAAGAACATGAGATAAATAGCTTTCTACAAATTTAAAGATACCAGGAGACTTCGATTGGTTTTTTTTGGTACAAAGGAGACTTTGATAGTTATATTAGTGTTACGTTTTTTAGTTTTATTCTATTTTGTTTGTGGTGTGTCTTGATGAATTTTCATATTAAATCCATGTTTCTTTGCAAACGTTATAGTAGGATTATGGCAAGACTAAATTGTCGTTTCTTAATTTGTGTTGACGACTCCTTAATTTGTGTTCAACCCTGCAGAATTGGGCACAACGCCCGCGCCCGCGCCCGCGGTTGTACCATGAAGACAGCGGCGCCATCCACCAGAGAGGCATAGACCCACCCACACTTAGATTGGTTTCCATTATTCCTTCCTCCATAATATCATCAGGTTCATATTCACATCCTTTTTTCAAATTTCATGCTTTCATCTACACTATTATTTTTTCCCTCCAACCGCATTCCCATTTCTTTCACATCTAATTTGCACTTTTAAAATTTATACCAGGATACTGTTAATCGGGATTCATTACATTAGGATTAAGATACCAAGATAATATTACATGTTAAATAATTAATGTAAGCCTTATGATGGATTGTATGACAAATAAAGTACTTTGTACGGAGCATGTCACTATTCAGATAATCTGTATCTCTCTAAGATTAAGGCGGATCAAATATCAACCCAAATGGGCAAATATGACAAATCTTTTGTCTTTTCTCATTTATTATGCTTTTGTCTTATTTATACCACGTGAGAATATTTGACATGTCTAAAATTTAAGACAGATATACCCGTTTTAAATGAGAACGTGTGGTCACTAACTCACTATGAGCCTCACGCGAGAAAATGGTAGTCACAATTTTTTGTACGAAAACGTATCACGCTAGAATTATGAAGCCACCAATTTATAGTTACTGAACAAGCCATTGTTTGTATCATCCATCAAATAAAGTATTTAAAAGCTAAGGCCATCTATATAGAAACTTTTCTAAACACCAATTCTCACACGAGATTCTCTTATAATAAGTTAGCCGATAGTTGAAGTGAAACATAAAAATGAGACTCACCCATGCATTGAAATGTTGAGCTTACGAGTTATTAGTAGCAATAAATGAACAATTGGTGTTCTTTCAGACGGACCATTTTGGTCTGAATCAATAAGATGAGATTTCGTAACCACTTTACAGTAGATGTAACCACTATTGAAAACAGGTTGATATAAGCTGTGGTTACATTTTTATTCAAAAGTGGCAACATAATCTCGTCTTATTTTTCAGACGGAAATAGTCCGTCTGAAATAAGAATTTGCGATAAATGAATCATCATTGAAGCTTGAATCTCTTTCAGGACCTGAAACGATTCTTTTCTTAGTTGCTTCATTAGTTAGCTTATTACTTCTATGTCGTTTTGGCCTAATCTCAAATTATGTGATGTAAGTTCACAAGAAATGAAACAAAAAGAAAAACATCTCACGAAGACTACAAATGAATTTGACACCGGTTATTGAAATTTATTATCGCAACATAAAGCAAGTTGTTGGTTGATAGTATGCTATATTGTCATTTGTGGCCGTAGTATTGTGTAAAGATAGATATATGATGATCAGGCTATGTCCTTCTATTAGATTGATATAACATTTAGTGAGCTACTTTATTTCAAGTTGAAGGGGGGTGATCATGGTAATGCTTTTGTTTTAGGTATTTGTTGATAAAGATAGTAAGCTACAAGGATATATAAACTCCTGTAATAATACCATTATAGTTTATGGCTCTTAAATTATGCAACACTCTTTGACTAGATTTCAAACCCTGCACTACCTGCCAAGATTTAATTTGGGTGTGAAATTATGTAGGTGGTTGTTTCTTACATCAATCTTGTGCACCGAAGTAAGAATTGATATTGAATGGAGATACCTATCCTTGACAAAACGTACCACCGGAATTGATAATTATGTGATGTGCCATCAGTCTAAACAAACCATTGACGGATGAAATAGCATAAAAGCAGCTAACATGTTTTTTTGGAAAGATTAGATGCCAGTATTATGATCGTCTACTTAACAGGTACAGGATAATAATGACAACGTGATAGATGAAACAACATCTGCTATCTTAGTGCTTTTTGGAAAGGACGACGAAGAGGTGATAGCCAAGCCAATATAAAAACTTCAACCCTTATATGAGAATGTATAATACAAATACAAGTTAATATAGACAACGAAAAAACGAAAAAAGAAGTGTATACTGACAAGAAACACTTAAAGTAAGAAGGAAAAGCTAATGTTTATGACATTTTACACAAATGTTTTGGCAAAGAATATACCATCAAAGTGACAACGGGAACAAGCAAATATGATATGGAAGACAGCGGAAGGGCCATAAGATATTTGACCGCCAAGGCAAAGTGAAAAGAGAAACGGTGACGAAAATCCAGCTCCATAAATACACGATCGACTCAAATGTTAACAATCTAAATATAAAGCTAAATGACCGTGAAGATGGAGACACCATACCACCTCAAGGAAAGATGATCGACTTTGTGGAAACACTAGAAAAAAGAAAGGAAAGAGGAAAAAAAATAGAATTGTAAGTCAATTATACATCTCAGATTCAGAAATCTAACTATATATTAAGGACATCTTACTTAAGCATGACCAGGAAAAAAGATGACCCGTGAAATTTAAAGGAAGACACAAAGGAACGAGGCATGGATGGAAGCAGACCAAGTCAACAGAAAAGGCAAAGTAGCCAAGAAAAAAGGGAAATAAATTCGGCTTCAATGAAGAAATTACTTATAAGTATAAGAGTAACTATAAGTATAAGAGTAACTATTAGACTAAATAAGCTTCTATATAAGTGTTTAAATTCAGTCCTTCCATTAAGTAAGATAATTAAGTTTACTATTAGTCGTTTAAGCAAATGGAGTAATTATGTAAGGAATAAATGAGACAAAATATTAAAGGGGGAAATTAGTTACTACAAACTTTTTTTTTTACAACGTACTACAAACTTTTGAATTACAATAAAATGATGATAAGCAACACCGATACATGCGTTAAAAAAGGTTAACTAATCACAAAAAACTTTTACCCCTGAAATTTCAACCTACAGAATAAACAAAAAATAAAATACAACAGGCAACCGAAATAACCCCAATGTATCCCGTGAATTCCACGGGCATTAATACTAGTTTAGTAACTAATTAAAAGAATCTAATTAAGGTCTATGGACTTTCAAGAAATATATCCGAAACGGAAGTTTGAAGAAAAAGAAAAGATTTGAAAACTAAAAGACAAACTAAGAGCGATATTACGACTAATAGTTAGTTAATTACGTAACTAAAGCTACGCCAAAGCAAGAACGGAAGTTCAGGGACAGAAGTCAACCCTGAACAGGCGCAGCAACGACTGCGTCCTTTGGAAGAGGCGCAGGGCTCATTTCGTCTGTTCTTGAGCTGACAGTCAGAATCGCGAGTAGTTAACATTCTTTTGTATATTTACAATTGATTATCGACCTATAATTGAGTAGAAGTGGTTTAACATATTAATTACACTACGATTTGTATCAATAACGAATTCCACAGACTTGATATGAACAAATCGAATCTCCAAGACCCAATTTTGGCTTAAAGACGAAAACTCGCTAATATTGAATTATTAGGAATTTAGGTCGAGAACAAAACGCAGCTTCGGTATGGCTTGATATCAAAAACTTCGTGTAGATGTCATAGGCCGTGCTCATCTTTATGGCACTCCTTTGGAGATCGGCCTCCATCGAGAAGATCAAAACATTTTTGAGGCAGACTCTTTGTGGTAAGCCTCATAGGCTCGCCTTGCAGCGGCGGGTGACCTTCCATTAGGTGTTTCGGGAGAGGCTTCGTTAAGTTAACGAAGCTTGTCGTCACCTTCCGCGGCCAAGCGGAGTTGCGCATCACAATCGGCAAAATTACCGCCATTCTTTTCTAGCTTACATCGATCCATGAAGGATCGAAGCCATGAAACGTTTGTGAGAGTTGGAGCGTTGGTGGTGGTGGATGAATTAGCATTTGTCATTACAAATAAGAAATTGTGACTACAAATTTTAAGACATAAAGGAAATGTCAACATTTATCATTTTAAATACTTGTAAACATTTTAAACAAGTTTTAACATTTAAATAGTGACCTCTACCCAACTATTATAAATGATTCCGAAATCCAAATTCATATCAACTTGGGCACGGTGAGCCGATTCATCCTTTATTAACATAATTCGGTGGATTAACTCTTTACTCAATTCTAATTTAGAACTCTTGGTCGATATTACTTTAATATTTATCTTATGCGCGGAACACATGCGGCTACGGTCGCGAATACTTCCGTTGAGTTCAATCCAAATTTCAAAGTAATAAATTTTATTACCTCACTTACCCAACGTAACAAGTTTAGCACCCCGGTGAGCCGAGCCTACTTCCTTGCAAAATTGGGATTCATGGGTTCTACTATTTGGTAAGGCTTGATCTCAATTATTTATTATGAGAGGTCATGTCAATTTATTATTTATCTCGTTTAAGTGAATTAAATCGATGAATTAACGATAATTTTAATTGACAAGGTCGAATACTCGATAAAATATGCATGTCATGTTATGGCGATTTGGCAATGCATGCAAACATATTAAATAAAATGCAAGCAAATATAAAACTTTCTAGTATGGCCTTTCCTAGAATAGAAAATCATATATTCTATTACAAATTCGGAAACCAACTCCATTGTTCCCTTGAACTTCATAAGCACGCCTCCCAAGTTCACCGTCTCTCTCGGAACGCCTTTCGGAATGACACCGTCTTTGGGAACTCCGGTATTACAAATAATTACAAAATATATAATAAAATTACAATAATTTCCTATTATACATTTTTAAAATAAAATAATACAATAAAAGTGATACGAGATCACAATAAATTACAACCGAATCAATATTCCCTTACATTTCGGGCAATATCGATTAAAACTAATGCCATACAAGGAAAAAATTACATAATTCAAAATTACATAAATAAAATATGACATTCATAAATGAAAATATGACATTCATAAATAAAAATGCAGCATTATAATATGTATAAAACATGCTCATTTTAAATGCCAAATCGCCCTATTTAAAGGTTGATATTGTATATAACTCGGTTTTACGGAAATGTGTGATAATAACATCTTAAAATCACCAAAAAAATACTTAAATCATATTTAAGTCCAAGTTAATTATCCCAACTGATTTAAGACTCAAACGTTTGTCATCACTTAATTTTTGACAATAATTCAACTTGTTATGTAATTGCTCAAAAATAGACTTTAAAATCATATTTTAATCAAATAATTCCAAATTTAATTACAATAATTTCAAAATTTGAATTTTAAATTTTTGTACATTATGGAACATTTCCATGACACTCATAATGTCAAAAATCAAGGTTAAAAGTTTTGAATTGATTTTGAGAAAAATCGGTTGCGCTTTATCGGTTTTATCAAATAAAATACATAAAGCATGTGAAAATTAATCAAATTAAATTTTAAAATTTAAATCTGAAATGTGGGACATTTATGAAACCATCAATAAGTTTATCATAACATGAAATTTATTTTAGCTATATTTGCTAAATAAGTAATTATTTATGCCATTTTTACATTAAAAATTCATAAATAATGCTAGACAAATCCCATCAGTCTCAAATTTTCTAGTCTGACAGGAGCACATGCATGTGACAACATAATACAATTTCATGTCCATATTCAAAGCGGAAGTATTTTTAACTATCTAACCTTCATTTATTCCATTTTATCATATAAAAATCATAAATCATGAGAAATAAGTCCACGTCATACGAAATTTTACACACAGTAATTAAAATATATGTGTGGTGTTGTGTAAGACATTCAAGGTCATAAGATATGTCTAACTATTTTTAGCATTTTAGACATCATTTTTCTCATTAAAATGTAATAAAAACACTAAAAATCATATTTGAGCAATATAAATTTCCATAAATCATCAAAATGACCTAAACTCATATTAGGACCATAATATATTGACATGCAAATGACTTTGTGATTTTATCTTATAAAACACAAATTACTAGTTTTCTGTAAGTTACATTAACTCGAAAAAACTATAAATCGATTATGCATGCAACAACCAAATATGTGATACCACTTGTAAGTTTCTTAAACTCGGTATTAGACAATTCTAATATCATCTTATGAATATTTTACTCTTTAACTATGAAGATCTTACGCATGCATAACAAAAGATTAAGTAAGAACAAATTTCCTTACATTGATTATGAAGAAATGGGCACAGTATTTGAACTCCTTTCAAATATTGTTCTTGAGCTAATATGAAGAGGATGATCTTCAAAGTTCTTAGTGTAAGAACACTCCAATTAGTGACAGCCAAGACTATCCTTTTAATCTCTACTAAATGTTGGCAGTGATGGCTTATCAAAAGCCAAAAGTCAGCTTTTCTCATTGGTTGGTATCCCACATCGGTGGGATATTTTCTTTCCCTCATATTTATAATACTACTTGTCTTTGTAGTGTTCAATAGAGTGAACAAAGAGGGTTTTTTTTAGAGTATTGGGCTTGTGGGTTTGTGGAGTGTAAACTACTAAGGTTTACAAGTTTTGATGGATGCTAGACTAGGTTCACTTAAACTGACAACAACTCAAATAGAAATGGAGGCTGTTTTAGAGAGAGTGACTTATATCAACTGAAACTCAAAGGATATGACTTAGAGAAGCTCCCCTACAGCATAGCACAAGAGAAGGGACTCAAAGACTAGTTTAGAGACAGTTTTCAAGTGTTACAGCAAAGCACAAACACCCTAGACTAGACTCAACAGCAAGCAAGTTAACCACAGCAAGGCACAGATATAACTTGACTCACAAGACAAGGCACTGATCAAACACCTTGAAGATGTATCAAGCTTGTTTCAAACTACAGCTCTTAGCACAAGTTTGATAGATTTGAGGGATTTCTCAATGTTAATTCATTCATAAAAGTCTGCATGAAATAAACAAACAAGACCTCCTTATATAGAGAGGCTGATATCTTGTGAGCCATTGGATATACAGATCATCCAAGGGCCAACTTAGGATTCAAACTACTACTACTGACACTAATTAAGAGCCTCACAATAGGACGAGTTCAACAACTATAAAGAACAGACACAAGACACAAAAATAGACTGAACAAAAAGCAAATAAAGCAGTTTTGGAGTTTTCCTGAAATGGAAATCTGTTGTTCTTGTTGCCTTGCTGCTTTGCCTGGATGTGTTGCTGCTCCTTGGGACTCTCTACTCTTATTAGAACTTAGATAAGACCTGCCTTGGACGAGGACAAGTTGACTTAAGCAAAAGGAAGCCACAATCTGACTTGTACCTTCTCTGTTTTAATTGTTTACTGGACTCTAACTTGGGGTGTCTGTTTCATGAGTTTTTGCTAGACTTCAAAAAGGTTTGTCCTGGACAAACTTGTAGCTTAGTGGGTTGGCTTGATGGTAGGCCAAGGTGGGGGTGGTTGGGATGCCCTGGTGTACCTTCTAGATGCAGGGTTTGTTAATTGGTCTGCCTGGGCCTGAATGGCTTGGGTTCTGTCTTGTGTGGGTAATGTGGGTTGTGTTGGGGCTTGGCATGGGTTGCTGAGCCCTGGACTGTCTTCCTCACTGGTGTGGCTTGGCCTGGCTTGATCTTGGCTTGTCATAGCTTGTTGTTTGGACCTTGTAACTCGAGCTTCCATCTGAGGGGTCCTTGGGGTCAGGCTTGTCTTGTTTGTGGTTTGATCATCAAGACCCCTTGGGTGAGCTTCTGCTGCAGCCTCCCCAGGTTGAAAAGGGCTTGACCTCAAGCCTGTATCTTCCTCTCCCTCAGAGTCTTCATAGAAGGGACTAAGATCTCCCACATTGAATGTTCCATGGACTGCATACTCTCCTGGTAGATCAATTCTGTAGGCATTAGGACCTATCTTCTCTATGACTTGAAAAGGACCATCTGCTCTTGGCTCTAGCTTATTCTTTCTTTTGGAAGGGAACCTTTCTTTCCTTAGGTTGATCCATACTAAATCTCCTGGTGCAAAGTCTTTCTTGGCCTTAGGAACCTTGGCATTTTTCTTGTATAGATCATTAGTTTTCTCAATTTGTTTTCTGACTGACTCATGGAGTTTTAGCATTTGTTCTACCCTCTTCTTGGCATCATAGTGGATCTCTGACCTGCACACATTAGACAAACTCAAAGGCATTAAGGGGTTAGTACCATAGACCACTTCAAAGGGGGAGTGGCCTGTGGCTGCTGATGGAGCTCTATTGAAAGAGAACTCTGCTTAAGCCAACTTCAAATCCCAATCCTTGAGAGATTTGCTGACTATACACCTCAAGATCCTTCCCAAGGTCTTGTTGGTCACTTCAGTTTGGCCATCTGTTTGAGGATGATGGGAGGTACTAAACAACAACCTAGTGTTAAGCAGCTTTCACAATGTTCTCCAGAAATGGCTCATAAACTTTGTGTTTCTGTCAGATACAATAGTCCTTGGGACTCCATGTAACCTCACCACCTCATCAAGGTATAGCTCTGCTACACTCACAGCATCCTCAGTCTTCTTACAAGCAATGAAATGTGCCATCTTACTGAACCTATCCACAACCACCATGATAGAATCTTTCCCTCTTGCTGTCCTAGGCAATGCTACTATGAAATCCATGCTTACATCTTCCCAAGGCCTACATGGGACTGGTAGGGGAGTGTAAGGACCTGCTTGAAAAGAACTCTTGGCCTTTTGACAAACTCCACACCTTCTGAGTACTATTTGGACTTCTCCCATCATCTTAGGCCAGTAGAACTGATCCTGCAGTATGTCCACAGTCTTCCGAACCCCAAAGTGTCCTCCAAGGCCACTTCCATGCACCTCCTTGATCAATAGACTCCTATAAGATCCTCTTGGGACACACAACTTGTTTCCTTTGAACAAGAATCCATTTTGCAGAGTGTAGGGTGAATCAATGGTCCTTGTTCCCTCTTTCTGTGCTAACCAATCTTCTGCAAAGTCTGGATCTTCCTGATACATATCCTTCATGAACTCAAAGCCAAGGACCCTTTGCTCCATGGTTGATAGCAGAGTGTACCTCCTAGACAAAGCATCAGCCACCACATTTTGCTTGCCCTCTTTGTATTTGCTAGAAAAGGTGAATGACTCGAGGAACTCCACCCACTTAGCATGCCTATGACTGAGCTTGTGCTGGCCTCCTATGTACTTCAATGCCTCATGATCAGAGTGTAAGACAAAAGGCTTGGGCTTCAGGTAATGACTCCAATGCCTCAGAGCTCTGACAAGAGCTTAGAACTCTTTGTCATATGTAGAATAGTTTAGTTTAGCTCCACTTAGCTTCTCACTGAAATAAGCTACATGTTTCTTCTCTTGGATAAGGACAGCTCCAATCCCTACTCCACTTGCATCACATTCAACCTCAAATAGGCTGTTAAAGTCTGGCAACCTGAGGATAGGTGCACTGCACAAGAGTTTCTTCATGTGTTTGAAAGCTTGCAAAGCATTCCCAGTCCAAGTGAACTCTCCCTTCTTCATGCATTCAGTGAGGGGTGCTGCAATGGTGCTGAAATTCTTAATGAATCTTCTGTAGAAGGATGCTAAGCCATGAAACCCTCTTACTTCTGTGATATTCCTAGGGACAGGCCAAGACTGAACTACAATGATCTTGTCTTGATCAACTGAGATGCCTCTACAAGACACCACATATCCTAGAAACTTGACTTCCTCATTCATAAAGGTGCATTTCTCAAGCTTCTCAAAGAGCTTACTCTCCTTAAGTATCTCAAACACAGGCTCAAGATGCCTCAAGTGATCATCCTTGCTCTTGCTGTAGATGAGAATATCATCAAAGTATACCACCACAAATCTCCCTAGGCAAGGCCTAAGCACTTCTGTCATTAATCTCATGAAGGTACTTGGGGCATTTGACAGGCCAAAGGGCATGACAAGCCACTCATAAAGGCCATGCTTTGTTTTGAAGGCTGTCTTCCACTCATCTCCCTCCCTGATCCTCAATTGATGGTAACCTTGCCTCAAATCAATCTTAGAAAAGAACCTTGAGCCACTCAGCTCATCCAACATGTCATCAAGCCTAGGTATAGGGAACCTATACTTGACTGTGATGTTGTTGATAGCCCTGCTATCTATGCACATCCTCCAAGTCCCATCCTTCTTAGGAACCAATAAAGCAGGCACAACACATGGACTTAATGACTCCCTTACAAACCCTTTACTCATCAATTCTCCAACTTGCTTCTGCAGCTCTTGTGTAGCCTTAAGATCACATCTATAGGCTGGTCTATTAGGTAGTACAGACCCTGGCACAAGGTCTATCTGGTGTTCAATTCCTCTCAAAGGGGGTAAGCCATCAGGAGTTCCTCTGGAAACACTTCCTTGAACTGATCAATGAGAGGTTTAACTTCTGCAGGGATCACCTTAGACTCCTATTCCTGAACTTCTTTTGATAGCAGCATTAATATAGGTTGCTCTTCACTATACTCTTTGACCATTGCTGACTCAGACAGAAACACAACTCCACTAAAATCCTCAGCCTTACTTGGACTCCCATAGCTCTTCTGATGTGGTGGCAAGGGGGCTAATGTCACCTTCCTGCTCCCATGCTTGAAGGAATATATGTTGCTTCTTCCTTGGTGTATGGAGCTTTTATCAAACTCCCATGGTCTTCCTAATAACAAGTGACAGGCATCCATTGGAACCACATCACACAATACCTCATCTTTGTACACACTTCCAATGGAGAATGGGACCATACATTGCTTATCCACCTTAACCTCTGCTCCCTTACTCAGCCATCTCAACTTATAGGGATGAGGGTGCTCTTGAGTGCTCAACTTCAGCTTATCAACCATAGTAACAGAGGCCACATTGGTACAACTACCTCCATCTATAATAAGGTTACAAACCCTCCCTTGTATGGTACATCTGCTTCTGAAAATGAGGGACCTTTGATCCTCCTCCAAAGGTATATGTTGTGAATGCATTACTCTCCATAGGACCAAGCTGTGGCCTGTGTCAGGGAGTGCCACTATTGCCTCCTGACTAGACTCTTCTTCCTCACTCATCACTTCTTCAACCTCAGGCTCATCCCTTTCATATTCAACTAGACCTTCTTTCTCCCAAGCCTCAACCTCCATTATAGTTAAGGTCTTCTTAGAAGGGCAATCCTTCCTGAAATGTCCATAGCCTTGACATTGGAAGCACCTAATTCTGTTCTCAGTCAATGAAGTGCTTGGCTTTTGACCCATGATGCCCTTTCCCTTGTCTAAGGTAGGTGGGGGTGCTGTCTTAGGGGTATCCATGGTTCTCAACCCACTGTAAGGTCTGGTTTGAAAAGGCCTAACAGGTTTTGGTGTACTAGGCTTAGTCTTCCCTATCTTTTCAATTCTCAGAGATAAGTTGACAACATCATCAAATGACCACAGAGGTTGCATCCTAACCTTGTTAGCAATGTTCTTATCTAGACCCTCTAAGTACCTAGCAATCCTTTGCTCAGGTTTCTCATTTATATCACACTGCAAGGTGAGTTGTTCAAACTCTCTCAGATAAGATTCAACAGGTTTGTCTCCTTGTTTCAACTTAGACAGTTTGATAAACAGATCCTGGGTGTAATCCTTAGCAACAAACTTGTCTAGTAGTTTCTTTTTCAGTTTAGTCCAAGACTTGATGGGTTCTTTCCCTTCCCTAGCCCTTAACCCTTTCATTGTTTCATACCAAAGGGAAGTATACCCTTTCAGTTTAAGGATGGCTACTTTAAAAGACTTAGAATCATTATATCCTTTGTATTCAAAGATCTTTTCTACTTCTCTTAACCATTCTAACAAATCATCAGGATTAAGACTACCAGAAAACTCAGGGATATCTACCTTAAGAGGGTTTTTTATGTGCCTGTGGATGGAAGCTCTGCTTCTTGTTGAGTCATCTGAGTCTGGATACTCTTCATCATCAGGTGGCCTTCCTCTGCCTCCTCCTTCACCTCTTCCACGTCCTCTGCCTCTTCCTCCTGCAAGCAAATGGTTGCCTATTACCTGGTCCAGGGTTCTGGTTAGGGTGGTTACAATCCCAGCCAGATCCTCCATCCTTGCTTCTACTCCTGCCAGTCTCTCTTCACTCATTGGGCTATTTTTGTGTTTTTAAATGTAGTTAGGGAAAATGAACTTCACTAAGACTCTCAACCAAAGCTCTGATAACCAATTTGGAGTGTAAACTACTAAGGTTTACAAGATTTGATGGATGCTAGACTAGGTTCACTTAAACTGACAACAACTCAAATAGAAATGAAGGCTGTTTTAAAGAGAGTGACTTATATCAACTGAAACTCAAAGAATATGACTTAGAGAAGCTCCCCTACAGCATAGCACAAGAGAAGGGACTCAAAGACTAGTTTAGAGACAGTTTTCAAGTGTTACAGCAAAGCACAAACACCCTAGACTAGACTCAACAGCAAGCAAGTTAACCACAACAAGGCACATATATAACTTGACTCACAAGACAAGGCACTGATCAAACACCTTAAAGATGTATCAGGCTTGTTTCAAACTAAAGCTCTTAGCACAAGTTTGATAGATTTGAGGGATTTCTCAAAGTTAATTCATTCATAAAAGTCTGCCTGAAATAAACATACAAGACCTCCTTATATAGGGAGGCTGATATCTTGTGAGCCATTGGATATACAGATCATCCAATGGCCAACTTAGGATTCAAACTACTACTACTGACACTAATTAAGAGCCTCACAATAGGACGAGTTCAACAACTATAAAGAACAGACACAAGACACAAAAACAGACTGAACAAAAAGCAAATAAAGCAGTTTTGGAGTTTTCCTGAAATGGAAATCTGTTGTTCTTGTTGCCTTGCTGCTTTGCCTGGATGTGTTGCTGCTCCTTGGGACTCTCTACTCTTATTAGAACTTAGATAAGACCTGCCTTGGATGAGGACAAGTTGACTTAAGCAAAAGGAAGCCACAATCTGACTTGTACCTTCTCTGTTTTAATTGTTTACTGGACTCTAACTTGGGGTGTCTGTTTCATGAGTTTTTGCTAGACTTCAAAAGGGTTTGTCCTGGACAAACTTGTAGCTTAGTGGGTTGGCTTGATGGTAGGCCAAGGTGGGGGTGGTTGGGATGCCCTGGTGTACCTTCTAGATGCAGAGTTTGTTAATTGGTCTGCCTGGGCCTGAATGGCTTGGGTTCTGTCTTGTGTGGGTAATGTGGGTTGTGTTGGGGCTTGGCATGGGTTGCTGAGCCCTGGACTGTCTTCCTCACTGGTGTGGCTTGGCCTGGCTTGATCTTGGCTTGTCATAGCTTGTTGTTTGGACCTTGTAACTCGAGCTTCCATCTGAGGGGTCCTTGGGGTCAGGCTTGTCTTGTTTGTGGTTTGATCATCAAGACCCCTTGGGTGAGCTCCTGCTGCAGTTTGGGTCCAAACACATACACGCGCGCGCGCCATCTTGGACTTGCTCGGGCTCGGGTTTGGGTAGAGCACCTGCGGTGCGGGCCTTGGCCCACATTTAGCAGTGTATTTGATTTGAATTTGTATTGTATGACTGTTACAGGCGGAAATTAAGGATGTTAATTAAACTCCATTAATCACGCCTTTGACCGGGATTAAGTGGAGCGTTTTTGGCTCCTTTTGCTTGTCTATTTTCTGTTATAAATAGACACGCTTTCAGTTCAGAAAAACACAACACCAAATCATAATACAATGCTCTCTCTCAAACTCTCTCTTCTTCTTCTTCTTCCCTGCTACTGCTTAATTCTGGCTACGGTTTTTGTTTGTTCTAAGGCTTCTTTACACGAGTGGTCGTGTGTGGGAGTCGCTGTGTTAACCTTGGGGAACTAGCGGCGTGAGGCAATTACCATTGAAGTCGTGCCGATATAGTTTTCAAGTCAGTGGCTTCATTACCACGACACTGCCTTTTTTTCCTGTTTCGATAAGTTCTATCTTATTCTTCATTGTTACGTATTTATTTTACCAACAATTTGAAAACTATATATTTCTGTCGTAACAATGGCTGTAATTTCGAGTAAGACGATCCCAGACTTGTCTAAACTGGAACCTTTAGATGGTCAGACTTATAAGAGGTGGTCTCAGAAATTGCTTATGTTTTTCGAACAACTTGAAATTGATTATGTTCTGTTTAATGATCCTCCTGTGCCCGTAACCTTTAATGTTGTAGAGGCTACCCCTCCCGTGGCTTGTGTTGTTAGGTCAAATGAGGAAACTGTCAAGAAACATGATAAGGATAACAAAACTGCTAAATGTCATCTCCTTAATCACATATCTAATACTTTTTTTGACTTATTTATGTCCATAAATCTGCTAAAACCATTTGGGAGTCTTTAGAGAAAAAATATGGGGCTGATGATGCGGGTAAAAAGAAGTATGTTGTCGGGCAGTGGCTTGGGTTTCAAATGGTAGATGACAAACCTATTATGGAGCAAGTTCAAGTTTATGAGAACTTGTGTGCTGACGTTGTTAATGAGGGTATGAAATTAGATGAGATCTTTCTAGCTAATGTGTTGCTAGAGAAATTTCCCTCCTCCTGGAATGAGTATAGGAACCATCAAAAACACAAGAAAAAAGATTTGTCTCTACAAGAACTAATAGGTCACATGAGAACTGAGGAGGCTAACCGTCTCAAAGACAAATCTGTCCAGTTGTCTCTTACTACTACTAAGGCTAATCTCGTTGAAACTAGTAGGTCTTCAAATGGAGATAGGTTCAAGGATAAGGGAAAGGCTAAAGCTGGTCAGGGTCAGTCTAAGGGTCAGAATGCTAAGAAGTCGGGTCAAGGGAAATTCACCAAACTTATTGGTAAGATCCATAAGCCAAATCAGAATTAAATGTGCTATGTCTGTGGAAAACCGGGTCACAAAGCTTACCAGTGTCCTCAAAAGAAAGTTGCTGAAGCTAATATTGTTGAGAAAGATGACAATATTTCTGCTGTGGTGGTTGAGGCAAATTTGGTTGCAAATGCTAGTGATTGGATTTTGGATACAGGAGCTACGAGGCATCTTTGTGCTAACAAGGAGCTGTTTGCTGAATTCGAAGATGTGACTGATGGTGAATGTGTATACATGGGTAACTGCTCTTCTGCTGTGATCACAGGCAAAAGCAAGATCTTTCTCAAACTGACCTCGGGGAAAACTCTTGCTCTTAATAATGTTTTGTATGTTCCTACCTTGCGTCGAAACCTCGTGTCTGGTGCCTTATTAAACAAAGCTGGTGTGAAACTTGTTTTTGAGGCTGAAAAGGTTGTAATGTCGCGCAATGGGGATTTTGTGGGCAAAGGTTATATCTGTGGGGGTTTATTTGTTTTAAATGTTGATTCTTCTATAATTAATAATAATGCTTCTACTTCTGCTTATACCGCTGAGTCTATTGATGTTTGGCATGGTAGATTAGGTCATGTGAATGGTTATTCGATTAAAAAGCTTAGATCTTTATCGCTTATTTCATCACTATCTACAGAAGCTTTTGAAAAATGTGCTAGTTGTGTTGAGGCTAAATTTACTAAAAAAACCCAGTAAATCTGTTAAAACTGAAAATCCTAGACCTCTAATTAGTTCATTAAATTACCTTAACTTAATGATTTAGGATCTAGTTATCATACATGCAAATATAAAAGCATAAAATAAAAGATAAGACAAAAATATCCTTACATTGGGAATTTTCGGTTCAATATGGGCACAATAAGAACTCTTTCTTATTGTTCTTGAGCATGAAATTAATGGATGATCCTCCATAAAAAAACCTCCAAAGTAGAAGGTCTCCTTCTTGTTGCACCCAAGACTAAACCCAAACTATCACTATATATTTTGACTAGAAAATATAGTGATAAGAAGAAACAAATATAAGTTTTATTACTACTTTAGTAATAATATGAATATTAGTTATGTGAGAGTTTAGAGAGAAGTTATGCTTAGAGAGATAAGCTAAAAATAAGTGAATGAACAAGTAGTGAAATGAACAACCAAAATGCTCTAATAAAGAGCACATGGCCGGCCATATCACTCAACATATGCCTTATTTTTGGTCAAAATAATCACATGCATAATGGTAGTGTGTAAGGGTGGTTATGATGATTAAAGTATGGAAGATATGTCACTATCAAATAGTTGATTGTGTGTTAAGAAAAGAATAACACACAAGCTTCTTCCATGTGCACAAATCCGGTCCATTATGCCCTATAATGGTCCATTTTGATTTTTGATATTTGTTCCACAAATACTTTTTAATCATATGCTTAATTAGCTAGTATAATTAAGTGTTAATTTGATCATAAAACAATTATATGACTCAAATATATATATATATATATACTTAACTTTTAAGTGATATTTTACCATTATATCACTATATAATGGATCTCACAATGTTCAGTTAATTTATTATACAACTCCTTGTAAATATAATTAACTAATTACCTCTACCTCAGAATATATGCATAACCTCAACTAATATAATGAATTAACGATTAATCACTAAATTAAATCTTATTTAATCGTATTAAAATAAGACGTAAAATTTATTCAGTCAGTTATCGTATAATTGACTAATAAACTTAAACGGAATAAGTTCCTAACTCAATTCCTAATAAATAACTCTCGTAACCAAACATATATCAAATATATCTGTAAGGGACTTAATTAAACTGTATCGTATACAAATAATTAGTTTTCTGTTTGGGTCTCATCCTATAGGTGTGGCCTAAAGGGATCAGTTGATCACCGCCGTCATACGACAATAACGTCAAACTCTAGTCAGCTGAGCGTTACCGATTTACGTTAATCAACTGACGTGGAGTATCAAAATATACTAATCATGCCACGTATATTCCAAATGAGATTCATTATATAAATGCACTATCATGCCACAGTCTGACTGTGTAAACGACCAGTCATCTCCATGACCCCATGGTGCTGAACCAACCATCGATCGACTTACAATCTAGTCACTTCGAGACGTCACCTCAAATGAGTGACTAGGGACAAAACACTGAGTTCATCATGTTCACTTGAATTGGGTTCAACCTTTCTTTCAACCAATTCGGATAAACAAAGTATTAAAATTTAGTCAAACTAAATAAAGGAGTTTTTAATGAAACTCTAACAATGAATGCGATTATCAAATATCTGGAAAAATTGATATGCTATCAATAATTTCATATCTCATAATCTCCGGCAATTCATGTACATATTTAAAGCCTCGTTGAAATGACATGACTATCATGTTCAGCCTGCAAAAGGCATGACTAATGGATTAGCAATACTTGCATCTTTTCCATCGTTCTGATTGCTATTTCTCTTTGTCTACGTAATCTTATATTACATAAAACTTTATGAGTACGTGTCTAGGTTTGAATCTAGACTTAGGACTCTTGGCCTAAAGGTAGCTCCCACTATTTTACCAGTATCATGGGATAGGATATACAACTATATGAACTACTTTTAGTCCCTCCAACACTGTGGAATCCATGCTACTTTCATGTGCATCATCAAATGATGCAATGTACTCCTATTTCGTTGTGAAATCCGCAATGATAAACTCCCTGGAAC
Source organism: Heliosperma pusillum (assembly GCA_022085475.1). Lineage (NCBI taxonomy): Eukaryota > Viridiplantae > Streptophyta > Magnoliopsida > Caryophyllales > Caryophyllaceae > Heliosperma > Heliosperma pusillum. Next base: position 726 of record JAIUZE010025803.1, on the reverse strand, counting down.
ACTTCTAGCGGATACATGACATTTGTATTTGGAAATGTCACTCCTACTTGGAACCTTTCCAATAGTCCTTTCTGCTTGGTACTTTTCCAACAGATAAATCTTATATAAAACACAACAAGTTCGTGATTTCAAATCACTTTGATCAGTTTGGAAACTGAAGTTTGTGTAACCCCTTACACGCAACTCACTATAAACTCCAAACACATGGAACATATCTTAGTCCTTCGCAAGTACTTAAGGATGTTCTTTATGGCTATCAAGTGACTCTCACTTGGATTTGATTGCAAACGACTTGTCATGCTCAAAGCATGCGAAATGTCGGATTGAGTATACATCACAGCGTATATAATTGATCCCGCAGCGGAAGCAAAAGGAATCAATTATCATGTGTTCAACTTCCTTGAACTAGTCAAAGATCTTATCAATATAAGAATTTTGACTCAACGCTAATATCCTTTTAGATTTATCTCCATAAATCCAGATATCTAAAAGATATATTCTACTTCTCCAAAATCTTCCATCATCTAAAATGATCAATAGGTTTCCACATATAAGACTAATGAAAAACATATTACTCCTACTAAACTTCATGTATTCAATATAATTCCACGAGATATCGAGAAATATTTTATAGCATGATTGACACACTAATTCCAACTCTTTAGTGCTTACTTAAGACATCCTCTTAAGCTTGCAAATTAACTTAAGATAATTAGGATCTACGAA
>JAIUZE010025801.1:0-10465 GCA_022085475.1 Heliosperma pusillum | reverse complement strand
CCATAATTAAAGTGTTTGAAAACGATTTTGTCGGAATTGAAATAAAACCGTACGTGAAGATGAGGAGCGAAGAGGAGATCCTAGAAATATAAGTTAGGACGGATTTAATTAAGAAATGAAGGTTTTATGAAGGTTTTGCTCAAGAACGACGAAGAACGGATGAAGAACGCGAAGAACGCTCAAGAACGATTAAAGAAAGTGATATTTAGATCTTAATTTGATTTGTTGTAAAATGAAAAGGTGTTAGTGAGTAAAGTGGAGAATGGGCCGTGTGTTTATAGAGAACATAATGAGTCGGGTTTTGAAATTGTTGTTACGGAATTGACTCGGGTTTTATTATTATAATAAGATAATTAATTAGATATTAAGTTAATTAAATCAAATATCTAGATATTATGTTATATTAATGAAAAGAAATGAAAATATCAAGCCCTATGAGAGGAAGGAGAGCCGTGTGATATGGTGCTTGTCGGGTATGTTTTGTAAACGGTTTTGCGTAATTTTCGTTGACGGATCGATAAAGTAATAAATATCTTAGATATTATTATTAGTTTAATCATATTAATTCAAAATATCTAAAGTGAGTGGAAAAAGGTGACATGGGCGTGTGACTCATGCCAAAGTCGGGTTTCGGGTTTGTTTCGAGATTTACGATGACTCGGGAATAGTTAAATGATGTTCGGGATTAAACCGTAAAAGTTATTCTTTAAATTCCGAATAAATTCAAAATAATTATATTAAATTATGATAAATCTTAATAAATCTAAATAAAAATAAATCAAAAATATTATTTTTTTAAATAAAAATTTCGGTCTTCAAACTTATAAGGCGAGTCGGGAAAAAGTCAACGAAAGTCAAACTTGACTGAAAGTCAAGAAAAGTCAAAGATGACTTAAAAGTCAAGAAAAGTTTATGACGACTTAAAAGTCAAGAAAAGTCAATGACGACATTAAAAAGTCAAGAAAAGTCAAAGACGACTTAAAAGTCAAGAAAAGTCAAAGATGACTAAAAACGGGATTTTCATGAAATCTCTCAGAAATTCCAAATACGAACTCGGAATTTCAAAATACGACTCGAAACAATAAATTCTATTTTAAAAACTTAACCTTGCTGAAAAGTATCCTTAAGAAATTTTACTAGAAAAATTGGGTACTTTTCGGGTTGTTACACAACCGATCCACAATCACCCAAATCATATTATTTCCTTTCTGTGACCTCGGAAGTCCTACCACGAAATCCATGGATATAGATTCCTATTTCCACTCCGGCACCTCTAAGGACTGAATCTCACCTTGCGTTCTCCTTTGCTCCCCTTTGACTCGCTGACATGTCAACATCTCGCAAGAAAGTCAGCTACCTCTTTCTTCATTCCTGGCCACCATAAAGTCTTCTTTAGATCTTTATATAACTTATCCCTACCCGGATGAACCGAATAGGGAGTACAATGACCCTCCATCAAAATTACCCTCTTTAGCTCCTGATCGTTCAGTACACACCATTGACCCTCAAATTGAATACTCCCATCAACATGAATTAAAAATCTAGGAGTGGTATTCTCCTCTACCCCCTTCTTCCACAACAGAATCTTTGGATCCTCTAACTGCTTGTTCATAATATCATCATATAAGCCAGGCTCGATCATCAAGTCACTAGTAGCATCTCCCTTCCAAATCACATGAATCCCCATCTTCGCTACTTCATCTCACAACTGCACCAAAGACATTGCAGTGCACAAGGAATATACACTCTTCCGACTCAAAGCATCAGCAACTACATTAGCCTTTCCCTCATGGTAGATGATCTCCATATCATAGTCTCCAATCATCTCCATCCATCGCCGCCGCCTCATATTCAACTCTTTCTGGGTATAGATGTACTTCTAACTCTTATGGTCTGAAAATACCTTAAAACTAGCACCATACAAATGGTTCCTCCAAATCTTCAGCGCGAACACCACCGCACCCAATTCTAGATCATGAGTAGGGTAGTTCTCCTCACAAGGCTTCAGCTACCTCGACGCATATGCAATCACCTTCCAATTCTGCATCAACACACACACCCCAAACCACACTTTGACGCATCCGTATACACCTCAAAGTTCTCACTCTCTTCTGGTAATGTCAAAACAGGAGCCGTTGCAAACGCTCCTTTATGGTTTGGAACGCCGTCTCACAGCTCTCGCTCCAGCAAAACTTGTTCTCCTTCCTCATCAACGATTTCATAGGTCTAGCTATCTTTGAAAAGTCCTTCACGAACCTCTTATATTACCCAACCAAACCCATAAAACTTCTCACCTCAGCCACATCATTTGGTGCCTCCAAATTAGACACCACTTCTATCTTACTCGGATACACCATTACCCCTTCCTTAGATATCACGTGCCCCAAGAATGCCCACCTTTCCTAACCAGAATTCACACTTAAACAATTTCGCATACAACTGGTTATCTCTCAAGGTGTGCAACACGATCCTCAGATGCTCCGCATGCTCCTCCTTAGTCTTAGAATAGACCAAGATGTCGTCAATGAATACCACCATGAACATGTCCAGATATGGACTAAAGATCTGGTTCATAAGATCCATGAATACCGCCGGTGCATTAGTCCACCCGAACAGCATCACAACAAATTCATAATGCCCATACTTCGAACGAAACGCCGTCTTCGGAATGTCACTATCCTTTATCCTCAGCTGATGATATCTCGACCTCAGATATATCTTCGAAAACACCCCAGCTCCACTCAACTAGTCAAACAGATTGTCAATCCTAGGTAACTGATACCTATATTTCACCGTCACATTGTTCAGCTCATGGTAATCATACCATCCTTCTTCTTTACAAATAAAACTGGCGCTCCCCACGACGATACACTAGGTCATGTACCCCTTGTCCAATAACTCACTCAGCTGCTTCTTCAAATCCTCAAGCTCCTTCGGTCCCATTTGATACAGGGCCTTAGAAATGGGTCCTATACCCGGCTTCACCTCCACACTAAAATCCACATCTCTCTTTAGAGGTAATCTCGATATCTCATCCGGAAATATGTCATCAAACTCACTCACCACCTCAATAAGATCCGCTGTCGGCTCCTCAACTCTGGTGTCTCTCACATGATACAAGATTTTAGGGTAGCCCTTCCTTAAATAGGTCTTCAAGGTAATTGCCGCTATCAACTTCACCCTAGGCTTCACCACGAATCCCAGGTACGATACTCTAACTCCCTTCGGACCCATTAAGGACACCTTTTTATGAAGAGAATCTATACTAGCTTTATACTTACCCAACCAGTCCTTCCCGACGATGACCTCAAATCCATCTAAAGGAAATTCAAACAAATCTACGGGGAAGTCCACCTCCCCCACATTTATAGACACCTCTTTAAACAACTTGCTACAAGATACAGACTCTCCAGAAGGTAAAAATACCTCATCATTTACAGACTCACTACCTCCCAATTTCAACAACACATCATGACTCACTAGAAGCCCTACCGCCATTTCTGCCTGACTGCTGTCCCCCTCTGTAGCCACCACCACCAGAATAGGATCTGGCTTGAGAATAATTACCCCTATTATATGTAGAGTTGCCTCCACTCTCATTGGTTTCTTTCCTCTTGCACTCTCCATCGCCTCCTTAGCCTCTTTAGTCATAACCGCCAATCTCTCAGCCTGCCCCGCCTTTTCATAGGCCTCATTAAGGTCAGAAGCAACCGACATTCGTAGCTTGTTCATGACCCTAAACACCAATCCTTTCAAGAACTTCTCAGCTAGGGACTTTTGACTCAACTCCATATCCTCGGCATAGCTTGCCAACTTAGTAAACTTATTGTAATAGTCCGTCACGGACATCTCTTCAGTCATCCGGAATGTCTCAAATTCGGACCTCAGCTTCCCCCTCACATGCTCGGGAACAAACTCCAACCTCATTTATGTCTTGAAATCTCTCCAAGGAATCACCTTCTCACCTTCACCCATATATAAATCCTTCATAGCCGTCCTCTCTCTTAACCACCACTTCGACGCGTGACCCCTCATGTAGCACGCGCCTTATTTTGTTCGACGAGTCTAGCTACTTCTTCAGCATTGAACTCCGCGGTTGCAGCTGACGTGCTAGATCTTGTAGCATGCATGATAACGTCAATAAAAAATGACAAACGTAAGCACAAGCCTACGACTGAGAACAGACTATGGTCCTGACATAAACACACTCGATCGAGTGCGACAAGCCACTCGACCGAGTCAAACTCACTTGATCGAGTACTATAGGTACTCAGTCGAGTACACCCGATACAAAATAAACACAACACATACAAGGATTTCCACTCGATGGAGTCCAAAGTGGCACTCGGTCGAGTCACACACAATTGATCGAGTGTCGACATACACTCGGCCGAGTGACCAAAAACAACATTTATCCAGAATATACATGGGCTCTTACTCGGTTGAGTCACAATGGCACTCGGTCGAGTGAGACATACTCTACCGAGTGTCACAATGCGCTCGGTCGAGTCACAAATTTCAGCATAATAAATTCACATCAGTTACAAACACTCGATCGAGTGTCAAGGGTACTCGGTCGAGTGTCAAGGGTACTCGGTCGAGTGTCAAGGGTACTCGGTCGAGTGTCAAGGGTACTCGGTCGAGTGGCCCTCACTCGGTTGAGTCCTCTGCCTCACTCGGTCGAGTCATGCAATATTACAGCCCCCGTACAACAATTATCACTAGTATATTCATATACATGCTCAGCAGTAACATCATATCATATACACATCACGCATGTCATACCACATCTCATATTTGTTTACATACCACAGTATTCATATCAGCCTCATGCCATACACTTATGATCATAACACCACTTTCATCCATTCCCATCATCCTCCAATTCACATCACCACAACAACGACAACCTGGTAACACATTAAACACATAAACGCCCCGACACTTTTCATGGTGACCAAGTAAGAGTTATATAGGCAAGAGTGCGATCCCATGACGTCTCCCGAATCCTTGCGGTAGCTACCTATGACTCCTACCCGGGTTAATTTTATTAGACACTCCTAATTCATTGGGTTAATTGGTTTTAGGTTCCAAAATGTACGCTCTGATACCACTTTGTAACACCCCCATATTCTAAAGAGCCTTACAAGACCTCTCTAGCATATGAGAATGCTACCATCTCGGTTGTCCGAGGTAGTACATATCAAATAAAGCGATAAAGAAACAATACTTAGGATGAATGTCGATACGTTTGTGATATTTGGGGCATATTCTTTAACACCTTCCACCTTTTTGTCAATTGACCAAATGCCATTTCAACTTTCATTCTCAATGATGAATGTTGATAGTTGAAATACTCTACACATTCTCAATGATGAATGTCGATAGATGAAATACTCTACAATTCTTTCGGGCGGTCTCAATGATAATGTATACATGTATCCAATAATTAATGTCAAATGTTTATATATCGGTTTTCATAAATCATTTATTCCGTATAACTTTTCTAAACTTAATTTGTAAGAATTGAACTTTCTAAACTGAACTTATAAGAGCTAAACTGAACCGAACTGAACTTATAGGAGCTGAACTGAACTTATAGGAGCTGATCTGAACTGAACTGAACTGAACTTATAGGAGCTGAACTGAACTTAAAGAGGGAGACTTTAAGTCCAAGAACAAGGCCTTAGTTACTAAATGATTTAAATCAATACTAGTTCTCGAAAACAGACGCCATACCGTCTGACCAAAAAATCTAAACTAACAACGTATTTAAGTAATGTAATCAACTAATGTATACGACTCTAAAAGATGCTAAGCGAAAGCTAGACTCAACGTAGTGATCCCATCCTCATCGCAACGCAGCTTACGGATTACCTGTGATCACCTGCTCACCATTCCCCAATGGACCACAACAGTTTTGTAAACAGTAACAAGGTCAGTAATCGTACATACCAAAAATGTACAAGATAAGCACAAGGGAAAGAGAAACCGGAGGGCCACCGCAACGAACAACTCATTAGACTCAGGTTACCATCCCTGCTCTACAAAAAACCACCAATTGACCCTGAACCGCAGCCACAGGCGTCGAACTTCCATCTCACCGCACCCAGATTAACCCGGCACATTAATGTTCACATCCCCCATGTAACGGGATAACTAAGGGGTGAACTCGGGGTTTGATCCGTCTCTCAACGGAATCACCAATCATTAACCATAGTAACAATAGTAACAACCTAAACTCCACCCGAACTCCATCATCATCATCAATCACAACAAGTAACATATAATCTTATCACATCAACTAGCATAAACAATACTGATTAGGGAAACCCTACCTTATTGAAAATTCCGCAATGAATCAGCAAATCAGAAATTTTCTGTTGGAGCTAGTGTCCTCCACAGTTAGTGTGATAACGTGTATAAATCTCTTACAGGTTCACAGGTATACTTAGTATTCTTATCAATTGATTAACGTTTATCGATAACGGTTGGCTGGCTAGAAGTTTGACGTTATTGTCATTTTAATGGCGGTGATCAACTGGTCCCTAAAAGTCACACCTAAAGGATGTGTTTGAGAGATATGATTATATGAAAAATAAAATCATATTGATGCCTTATATGACTAAAAGGTTAGTCGATGTATATGACTAAAAAGTTAGTCGATGTAATGATGATACGATTATTTAATACGATTAAATAATATTAGCTGAGACGAATTAAATGTTAATTCGTAATTGAATATAAACTGTTATATCTAATTGATGTATAGAATGTAATTATTTAATACGATTAAATAATGTAAACTTAAATGAATTAAATGTTAATTCGTAATTAAATATAAACTGTTATATTTAATTAGCAAATTATATATCATTCGATATTGTCATAATAAATGATGTCAGTCCGGTATTAATAAATCGACTACAAGATGTTGTATGGACTTATTAATATGTGACAACATAAATGACAATAATAATATATATACATTTTATACATTAAAAAAAAAGCTAATAACCTAAAAACTAGTAGAGGAAAAAGAGGGAAAGACTCCTCTCTTGACTCTGCTACTATTTTGGACGGCTAAGAGAAAAAAAAAGAGTTTGATATAAACTCATTCTCTACACTTCTTATCATCATAACTTTTCACAAAAAAAAATTAGCAGTAATTTTTTGTATTCTTTCTAGCACAAGAAAAAGGCATTTCTCAGAGCATCTTGGGTGCAACGATTAGGAGAATATCGATCTCGGTATTTGTTCTTAGGCCATATTGCTAGGACCGAAGGTTGATTCTAATCTTTATGCATTTCGTTTATGACTCGCATTTCATACATTATAATTTCGTTATAATCCTTAAATTTCATGATGAAATATACCGATATTTCCCACATTTTTCTTTAGGAAATCCCCTCCTAATCAAACAATGACCATACAATCAATACAATTCATGTTGCCTTTTCCCCCAATTCAATTTGGGTTATAACTTATAATCAATCAAACAAAATAATAGTATAGGACTACTTACCGATGCAATCAACAAGGCAATGAGGATTAATCCGACACGGAATGATTAAGATTGCTTTTTGAGAGGATTGAGAGAGTTTTTACAGAATAAGATTTTGATTATGAAGCGTAAAACTGTAAATTGTAATTTAATCTCTTACTAAAACCTTTAATCAAACCGTCCGAATAATTCACGTAACCCGGTGTACTTGGTCGAGTACAACATGTAGTCAGTCGAGTACGACTTACTCGGTTGAGTGCCTAACTTACTCGGCCGAGTACACAAGAACATAATGCAATTTCACACAACAGACCAAACTACTCGGTTGAGTAGACTCTACTTGGCCGAGTACCTAATCCACTCGGTCGAGTAAGCTCTACTCGGCGAGTGCCAAGTGCACAGAAATACGGAATATTACAGTCTTCCCTCCTTAAAACTAACGTCGTCCTCAAAGTTCACAACTTATAATCCTACCAACTCAAATACCCCTACCAACAACCACACATAACATATGACGCAAAACACAAGACACACAAACAACCAACAACAACATACCTATGACACATGCATTATACTACCCATCAATAATTACTAACGTAAACATGACATAAACTAGGAAAATGAAACTATCTCCTTCCTCCCTTAAAGAACAAGGTTACGCCCTTGTAACCAACATACCTCTTCAAACAGATGTGTGTTTCTCGCCCTCATTGCAGCTTCGGGCTCTCAAAATAGGTGGTTTGGATAAATTACTCTACATAATTAAGGAATTATGTCTTGAATGACTAATTTATTGTTGATGCATTTTATTTTGTTGAATGATTTGTTGAATGGTTTATTTACGTATTTTTGCAATTGGTTGTAATTTGTATTACCTAGTGTGGCCTTAGTTGATTATGTTTTCGTAATGATGGAAACATGATCTTGATGTAATTTTGAGATCTCGAATCTCCTTTTATTTTCTTTGAAGTTATGTTTTTAAATTAGAATGTAAATAGGTTTATATTTTGTAATTTATTAAATGTAATTTGAGAAGACTAAAGATGGAGATCGGATTGCTCACTTCCGCTACATGGACCAGGATGGAACATCAAGACAAGCTTTTCGGGTCCAATCTTTGATGGATTCCAAAGTTGTATTTTTGTTCATTTTGGTAGATAGGCCACACTAGGACTTTTTAATTTTACGTATTTTTCGTTCTTGTTTCATTTCTTCACATGATAATTAGTGCATCATATTCCGCCTAAACCAAACCACCTACTACTAAAATGCATGAAAATTGATTCATATAGTTTGGATGTTAGTTATCATGGACATAAAGATGTCACTCGAATTTTAAGCCATCACCTTAGTTTATTCATTCTCGCATGCTAGATATTCGTTCACTTAAAATGAATTAAAATAAAGTTGATGGGATCTTCCTCTAAAACCTAAAATTGAGACTAGTCTTTATAGGCCAAACTACTATGAATCCCTTCTTCGTCGGTAGGCATATAGGACCTTACTCTCCATATGACCCCTTCTACGTTGGGTAAGTAGTATGTGTTGACCTATTTTATCTCAACATTATAGTCCGAAGAGTTTCTCGTGATTATGATGGACTAAAGATAGAATTTAAGAAATTTATCGACCAAGAATTCTAAAGGTAGAATTAGCCAAGAGGTTGGCTTATCAATTTACAGATAATTGAGTCTTGGGATCATTTATATAATTCTTGAGGGAGGTCAATTGTATAAATGCTTGAGTCTTCGCATTAAACAAGTTTTTGCACTAGACTTAATTCATATCGATGAGTATGCTTATTATTATATTTTTCTTCTTTTTCGCAGTGTAGAATTCGTCTTATATTGATAATACTGCTATAACAAATGGATGGCCATAATGATGTCCCTATGCCAAGTGCCACACTCGCACGCGAGTCCTGGCTTAAAACTTTCATGGACCACATAAATCAGTCCACGCGACTGAAGAATGACGGGTCCAACTTTGCGGACTGGGAGGCGGCATTACGGAATGCAGCCATTGCTGACGGCAAGCTCCAGTACTTGACTGAGCCAATACCGCCAAACCCAGGCCCCAATGCGAGAGCTAACGAGTCACTTGCTTATAGTGACTTCGTTATGGAAGTGGGTGCGATAAAGAACGTACTCATCTTTGCAATGGAAACCAATTTGCAAAGACGCTTCATTGCCCAAGGTGCAAATAAGATTTTCACCACGCTCACTAACGAATTCTCAAAAGCACCGAGAATCGTTACTTATGAGCATACTGTCGCTTCTTTGAGGCGAAACTCCAGAAGGGCCAACCGGTTAGCCCACACATTCTTGATATGATTGAGAATGTCGAGAAACTGGAGGCACTTGATTGCAAAATCAGTGAGAGCATAGTCATTGACCGTATGCTTCATTCACTTCATGATGGTTTTGCCCTTTTTCAGGGCAAATTACTACATGAATGACATGAGGAAAAGTCCTCATGAGCTACACTCACTTCTCGTACAGACCGAGAAGGATCTGAAATTGAGTGGGAGCATGAAGCACGATGTTCTCATGATTTCCAACAAGAATAAAGGTAAGGGCAAGGCTCATGGCGACCTAAATGTAGGGAAGCCAAAGTTTAAGAAGTCAGGAAAGGGTAAGAGTGGGCCTGGTGAGACTAGTAGCTCACAAGGCAAGGCAAAGAGCAAGGACAGTGACATTGAGTGCCACCATTGCCACAAGACTGGGCATTGGAGGAGGAACTGTCCCGTGTACCGTGAGGACATAAAAGCATGCCGCGTCACTCCTGTTGGTATGTCATCTTATATTCATATGATTGAGATTAACCATGCAAGTTTCGGAACTTGTGTAACACCCGGAAATGTACCCTATTTTTCTAGTAGAAATATTTTACGAAATCTTTTCAGCAAATTTAAGTTTTAATTTATAATTTTATGTTCCGAGTCGAATTAGAATTTCCGAG